>JAOXJP010285424.1:0-19189 GCA_025762735.1 Platanus orientalis | reverse complement strand
ACATTGCCTCGACCCCTATGCGTGGCATCAACATCAGATTTTCATGGCCTCCCCAAGATCATATGGCAGGCATCCATCTCTACCACATCGCACATAATCTCATCAAGATAAGTTTTTCTAATGGAGAAAGAGAAATGACAAGTACGTGTTACCTTTGATTCGACGCCCTTCTTGATCCACCATATGGGAATGGGTGTTTCTCTGTCTTCAAGCCAAGTTTCGAAATCATGGCTTGAGACACAATATTCTTAGTGTTGCCATTATCAATGATGACATCATAGACCTTCTGGTTAACAGTGCATCTAGTCTTGAAAATACTATGCCTATGTGGGTGTCCCTCTCACTTTGGTGCTAAATATAATCTCCTTACCATAAGAGAGAGATCTCCATCATCTGGCTCGGTCACACCATGGTCATCATCCTCTACTTCATCATCCTCTATCTGCTCTTCCTCATAAACCTCGTCGCCCTTCACTAGGTTCGCCGTTCTCCTTAGTGGACATTGGTTTGAACGATGTTCAGGCACTCCACATCGATAACACTTGTCAATTGTGGGTCACTCATAAGGATTAGGATTTTGGGCTATGTTTCCTGTTGGACCACTACTATTGCTCACTTCTCGATTCGTAGCAACTAGTGGTGGTGAAGTCACAGACTGCTTTCCCTTATTCACTGCAGTGAGCAAAGATTCGAGGGAACCTCTGTTTGACCTCTAATTCCTTGTATGGGTTCGATCCAGCTGTGCTTCTGCTCTCGTTGCCAAGTTAATAGCCTCTACAATAGAAAATATGGCTTGTAGGGATACTCAATCCTGGATAGCCACACATAATCCTCTAATAAACCGTGTGACCTGTTATGCCTCAGTTTCTGACAACTTATTGCATGCTTGGAGTCGTTGGAATTCCTTCGTATATGTCGTCATAGTATAACTTCCATGCCTACAATTCTGATACTATTAAAAAAGCGTCGGCTCATAGTCTGGTGGTAAAAATCTAGCCAGCAGTATGCGCTTCATCTTCAGCTAGGATCGCACATGTGTTTTTCCTTGTTTTATGCGATTAAGTCGAGTTTACTCCCACCAGGAAGATGCCCCCCCTAATTAACTTATAGGCTACTAACTTGACTTTCTTCTCTTCCTAAACCTCCATGTAATCAAAGAATCTCTCAACACCGGCTTGTCAATCAAGGAAATCTTCGATGTGAAGATGATCATCAAAATTTGGCAGGTCCATCTTCATTTGATATTCCCCTTGATCCCCTCAACCACCATATCCCCTGAAGCCTTAGCCTCCATAGCCACAATGACCTCTAAATCCTTGGCCTCTTCGTCTATGATTATCTCGTTTGGTGTACTCTTTTTCTTTACTGGTGGTTCTTCATAGATTCGTTGCATATTTTGCTGATTTGGAATATGATTACGATGGGCTTGATGATTGTCGTGATTCCTGTTGTCTCCACGAAGCTGAGTAACTTCCAACTTCAACCTAGTGATTATTGTCTACAAATCATGCAATATTTGTTGGTTGTCACGTTAGAAATTTTCAAAATCGGCTCTCAAAAGAGCCACTCTCTCACGAGCACCATAGCCAGAGAGGTTATCATTGTTTTGTGAGTTAGCCATCGAACCCAGCCATGCTGACTAGGCTCTCATACCAACTAATGCAGCGGAATAGCAATGAGAAGAACACATCGTTCTCCTTTGTTGGAAAAACCCGAAACTTTACTGAGGAAGAGAAACTTGTTTTGAAACTTTTATTAGTTAAAAACTAAATTTCCTTTAAGGCTACAATGCTTTAAATAGAGAAAAGAAACATTAATTCATGTTAGGCACGAAATTAGGCTAATCTAGTAATTTTACCAAATATAACAAAATCGAGATAATAACAAAATCAAATCCTACGATCACTAAGAAACATCCCAGAACAAACAGGGTCTTATTCTGACTTCTAAATTGAAAGTTATAGCAAAAAGGAAAGTTACTAAAAATAGCAAAAATGTTGATTTGATGGCTTTAACAAAGGAATTTGTGCAAAAAGTGGCGGTGCTCATAGAAAAGCCATGAGTTTCAATCCTTGCAATGATTCCCTTAAGCTCACCAAATTTCACACAATTCTGTCGCCGAGGCTCATGATTTCTACCAATGTTTTTTGCTCTTCTTGTGTATAAACTTCTATCGGTTCCTCTGCTCAAGGAAAGCTTATGTTGTCTGTTCTACATCACTTTATCTTCTTCAAGGTCAATTAGGAATCACTTAAAAGGAAACAATTGTGGCATCTAGGATTTTCTGAGGGTGGATTGTATCCTCACCTCTTATTTAACGCTCCTCTCTACACCCTATTAGGGGGCGGGCACATCAATGCCGATAAGTGATATGCGCCCCCCCTTGAAAGAAAAAAAAAAAAAAGAAAGTGAAAATCACTTGTCAGCACTGATGTGCCAGCCCCCTGACAAGGGGCGGAAAGGAGCATTAGTTAAGAGAAGCGGATACAATCCACCCTCGGATTTTCTATGTCCTATGATTTGTATACAAAGGCTCAGTGCATTGGCTTAAATCTGTAAATTCAATTTTCAAATGAAAAAATAAATAATCATAAAAATGGGATGTATAGGGTTAAAACCATAAATAAAAAAATATTTTAATAAATAGTTGCTTTGTCTTTAAAAGAGGCACCAAATTCAAAAAATCACCACATGCCAGTCTTTGTGTCCAAAACATACTAGGACATAAAAATCTTGGGCACTACATTTGCTCCCTATTCAAAATGGTTCTTTATTAATTGAAGAATATTTTGTCCAAATCAATCATATTGTATAGTGTTTGTGTCTTGCTTTTCAGCTGTTATTTTGGTGAGCAATCTGACCATTGAGATTTGAACTTTTAAATTAGAAGTTGTTTCTAATTAAAACATTCTTTAGCATGGGAAGAACTCTCTATTTAAGAGTTTCTCAAGAGAAAAAAGGGGTTGCATGGTGGTTTTCTTTTCTAAGGTTTTCTCTTGATAAATAAAATGAAAAAACAAATGGTGTTGTGATAATAATTACAAGGTTGCCTCTAAGTTATGAGAGATCGAAAGTGATAATGGTGTTACATCATTGTTTAGAGAAAGTTGTAGTTTGTTTTTAAGTAGTAAAAAAACAAGGTATTCTCTAAGTTATAAGAGAAGTGTAATGTGTGAAGTTTGACTTGGGTTAGCATCAGGAATTTTTAACTTGAAATTTGATTCGAATATAACCCAAAGAAAAACCCGAATATGAAAAACCTGTTTTTAACGTTTTTATGTACTGAACCGGATCCAAACCGTATTCGCATATGCATTAGGGTTTTGGGAGAATTTATATGTTTTGTTTAGAGTTGCATGCAAAGAGGGAGAGGTTCTAAAAATTGTAAATCGTCTTTGACGAATTTTTTCAGATGGTAAAGGTTTTCTCTGCGGTTCCGTGGTTTTTCTCCAAATTGGGGTTTTCCGATACCAAATTTGGTAAGACAACTTAGAGACTAGCTAAAGTTGGAATGACATAAGGGCATCAGCACGGAAAAAGTGAAATACACTTTTGGGGGGATGTTTTTCACTTTTTCGCACTGATGTGCCAGCCTTGATGTCATTCCAACTTTAGCCACTAAGTTGTCTTACCCAATCCGTACATAAATATTGTGTTGTTCATGATTTTTTTCTTCGTTTAGTTTGTTGATTTATTGCATCTTGTTTCTTCTGCGACGAAAAGGGTAAAACAATCCTAACAAGAAGGTCATAATGGCATTACTTCATTGTTTAGAGAATTTTTCTTGTAACTTATATTTCTCATAGACAGCATCATTAGATGTAGGACAAAGAACCCTGAGTCTTATATGTGCTTGTTTTTTTCTTTAGTCGTGAGTTATTTGTTTATTGTATTGATAATGAGTGATTGAAACTCATATCATAGCTATGCGGAACTTTGTCCTCCTAAAATATTCTAGTCTCTAACTCTAAAATATGTCATCTAAGCCTTTAATGGTCATGGAGCCAATTTCAATATTTTCATTATTGACGTCTAGTGTTAAACCATCCAATCTTTACAAGCATTGTGATTGTCTTCTTGCCCACGAGAGGTGGATGAAGCGCTCTTCTATCATGAACCCTATTGCACCAACAAGCGATCAAGCAAACAACACTACTCTTCTCACCCAACGCCCACAAAATCAAAATCAGAAAACCAACATTTCCTCCCAACGGTCCAATCATTTCTCAGCCAATAACGTAATAGTTCGTCGACCTATTCTTGATGGTGACCTTTGCTTGCCCGTTTGATCCTTATCGTAGCTCACAAGGAGGTTGCTATCACAATCAACAGCAACGTTTCTCTTATTTTCATGTCGATGCTCATGCTCCTAGTCACCCACCTCCTCGTTTCCAAATATAACCTATTGTAACCACTTGTTTCATGTCACTATAGTTCATCTTCAACTGCACCATCACCTTGATAAAATTGCTGATTCCAATGCAAACACTGGTCTACATGTCTTTGCGTGTCACTACAATACTTGTGGAGGTCTCTATTACTCTAACTGGATTCCAGGATCAACTAGCCACTTGACAATTTAGTATTTAGGCACAAATCAGGAGTTTGTCGGCATTAGCAATCGCTTACCAGTCTATAAGGTTGATTAGTCTTATTCAAAACCGCTAGGTTTAAGCTCCACTTGCATGATATACTTTTTATGTTTCTGGGTATTAAACCAAATTTAATTTTTATGGATCATTTAACATATCAATCAAGGATATAGGAGCCCAGATTTCGTGCACACAAAAGAGATGTATGCAAGTTGTGCACATGGACCAGGGGGCCGACACATCAGCACCGAAAAGTGATTTATACATTTTGGGGATGCGCTTATCACTTTTCAGCACTGATGTGTTCGCCCCCTGGTCCATGCATACAATTTACACACATCTTTTGTGTGCACAAAATCCAGGGGATGATATACACATGGGAATCACCTACCTTGAGAAGCCCCATTTTAGAGGGAGAGTACCCTCTGCGATGCCCCTCTTTGTGCGATGTCGTGAGACGAGACAGAGGGGAAGTATCATTTCACTTTTTGGGGGTGATGTGACATCTCCAAAAAGTGAAATGATACCCCCCTTGTATCTCGTCTAACGACATCACACAAAGAGGGTCGGCGCAGGTGATGTAACCCCGTCCTGTACTGACAGCCCATACCCTTCTGTCAGTACCTGATGCCACATGGGACCCCATGAATGCTGCCTCCAGCCTTCACATCGCAGAGGATATCAACCCGTCACCCTCTTTTCATTGAGAGCAAATCCTCTGCTAAAAAAGCTCAAAATAAATTAAACTGGAAAAACAGGACATGTATCCAAAAAATATTGAAATTTCAACATTTTGTTTATTTGTAAAGCAAATTTTCCATTAAGCAAGCAAACCGGAGGACTCCCCCAGGAGAATCCAACGAGTGCGACCCAGTTCCTCTTGGGGTTCACCAACACACTTGTCATGGGCCTTTCTATTCCTCGGAAAGACCTTCTTACAAAATAAAACCTAACATCAAAACCTTGATTGCAAATAGCTTTACAGTACAAAAAAAAAAAAAGCTGTATGTACCTAGGACACAAAAGAGAGTCTGAGTTCATCGTTTTTCTTGCTTTTTCCAAATCCGATTCAATCATCACATGGAACGCCTGGATTTGAATAGCCAATCTGAGCCCAAGCAAAATGGAGGAAGGAATGTGTCTATTTCCCTAAAAACACTAACCTCTACTGGGTGTTGTGGGTGAACACATCAGTGCTGAAAAGTGATTTACACTTTTTTTTAGGGGAATGTGTAAGCACCCAAATTTTTATCAGTTTTCGGCACTGATGTGTCCGCCCCATGATGCCCAGCGGAGGTTAGTGTTCTTCAATGTGGACACAATCCTTTGTGAGCAAAATGGCATCCATTTCTGCCTCAAATGGCAGCTCCAACCAGCCCTTTTTGATGCCTGACCCCATCCATTCTCCAGCAGAACCATGGGCAGTTGTTCTAACAGAATAGACAGTTATGTCTTTTGGAGATGCGGCATCCAACCAAATAACCCTTCATGGGTTAAAAAGGGGAATGGGGCCTTTTCATTCTTTAGAAGACGTTGGTCCCCCAAGGATTTGGTAGGTCTAACTAAAGTCACCTTAAGATAGGACCGACACAGGGCCCAACACATCAGCATCTAAAGAGTGAAAGCGCTGATGTATCGGCACTGTGTCAGCCCTATCTTAGGGTGACTTTAGTTAGTCCTATCCAATCTTGGGTTCACCGGTCCAGCTCCCTCCACACATTAATAAATATATATACTATAATTCGGGCACGACAACAAACAATGGGGAACTGTTTCATCCTCCTCCCAACAGATCTGACAAATGAGATCGATATGATCAATCCTGGAGTGAAGAGCCTTCTTGACAGCTATTGCTTCGTGGCATGCCTTCCAGAGGAATATTGCACTCCACAAGGAACAAGAAGCACCTTGATAGTCTTCCAAATCTTGCCTAGTAAGTGGTGTCTAAGCTTGGAGGGGGGGAAGCTAATATATTATAAGCTGTTTTAATTAAGAATAACCCCTTCGTGTCACCTTGGGATGAAGACTAAGGATTGCGTCCCGTTCCTGTCCATCAATGAATCTTTCGATAGGAGAAAGATTCCAGCACATGTGCCTTGTGTTAATTAGGTCCTTGACTTAAATTACCTTTCATGGTTCCGAGGGTATAGAGTGCAGTTTACACAAAGGTAAGGAGTGAATACACGAGTCCCCCCATACACATTAATGTCTTCTCATTGGCCCTTTAATATGCTTTTCTAGCCTCATGAGCTTTACTTTGTTTCCGTGTCTCAAAATGTGTTTTTTAAGGAGGTAAATTTACTTCATTAAATGTTGTTGTTCTATATTTTATATATAAAGACTAATATGTATGATTCTATAAATTACAAGTATTCATTTCATACAAGTAAAAGACTTAAAAATAAAATAAAAAGAACAACTTGATTTGATGAATTGACAAAAATCAGACCCAAAATTCATCAAAACTAGTGTTTGACACTATGTCCTTAAAACAAATTTTGCGTCTCGCAATAATGTTTATGAGTTTCGTAAATGTCTGCCTCCCAAGATATAATGATTGACTACACATAAAAATAAAAAAAAAACACTACAATCTGGATGCTTGGTAAATCAAACTTGTGTTATACTCTCTTTCATACAAAACTGTTATAATGCATTCTATGATGCTTAAATTTGAACAACTCTATGATGCCTATTTCGGACACTACGAATTTCATCCTAATTTTGGATCTTTAAAATGAAAGAGGGACGGTCTATTAATGGATTATTCATGTTTGTTCAAAACAGGTATAGAAACACAATTTATGAGTGTTGAATAAATACAAAGGCAAATGGATGCAATGTAGTAGCCATGTTCTTGTTCATACGGAACAAACAAGGAGTTAAAAGGTGTGGTATATAAGGGTGAAATTGTAAAACACGCATTTAATAAACACACCCCCACAAGGTTTAACAGTTTCTAGGAGAAAGAAAAAAATAATAATAGAAATTATTATTTTGTTTTTTCTTATTAACCCAACCCAATCCGATTTGGTTCGACATGTTGGTTTGGGCTTGACCCATGTTGGCTAAGTCCTCTCCCTCCCCCTCCCCCTTCCACAAAACTATAGTGCCCCTTGGGTTCAAGTTTATGTCTAATGCTATTGTATATAAATCTCCAAATATTTTTGGGCTAACCAATGTGGGACTATTCAAGTTTTACACCATTTTACCATAATTCAACTTGGCACTTTTAGAGACAATTTTTCATTCATCCATCAACGGTTTTGAACATCCAACTGTACGAAGTGCAGAGTTGTTCTCCTCGTTGAGGTGAATACGTACCCATGTGGACCCGCCTCAAACAACTTGTGAGTCCCACTTTTATTTTAGCTCAAAGTTAGCCAAACGATCAAACTTGAATTCTGGACACAGTAAAATTTGGGCAGTTTCAAAACCATTTCCAACAAACGTGTCCATAGGGAATCAGGTTGGATAGTAAGTCTCCAACACTGTTTAGCCAGAAGGACAATATTTGGGCTGTAGAGATCCTGAAACCCCAATCCTCCATTAAATTTCGAGCTCGTCAACTTTGACCAGCTTATCCAAAGAATCTTTCTTTCTTGAATTTTCTTTTCTCACCAAAAAATTACATTGGTTTTTATCAATTAATTGACATATTCATTTGGAATTGAGAAAACAAGACATGGCATATGTGGGAAGGATAATAATCATTGCTTTTAGAAGGGTTTCTTTTCTTGCCGATTATAGGAATTGTGCTTTCCACTTTTGTATTTTGTTTTTGGCTCTTGTTTCTATTTATAACAATAATTCAATTTTTTGTCTCCCTATGGCTGATGTCAAACCCAAGTAATGAGATGGTTTTTCCGCAACTTTCATACCTAACATAATAGCCAAACCATGTTGTTCCTGGACAGGGGCATTTTAATAGAAAAGGATCTTTGATTTTGCTAAATTGGAAAATTGTGCCAATGCCTATTGGAATGTATAAAGAATTTCTTTAATAGAAATCACACCCGTGGAGGCCCGAATAAAAATGTAGTAGTTATCCGCAAAGAGTATATGCGAGATAGAAGGGTTTTGTTTATAAATTTTGATGCCTTGAAGAGTTTTAGTTGTTTCCACTTGAGATACCCAACAGAGAAGCCTTTTACACATAGCAAAAATTGATAGAGCGAAAATGAGTATCCTTACTGTAGTCCTACAAATTTCTCTCCTTGTGATCCATTAACTAACACTTGAAAGGTGGGAGTGGATACACATTGAAATATCAATTGTTGTTGTAGACATCAAAATTTTGCAAGAGGCCTTGAAGTCTAAGTCTTATGGGCCTAAGATTCAAGTACAAGTCCAACAGACATTTCATGGGTTTTACAAAATTAAAACCTATAACCCACATGTCCAATAGCCAAAACCCATGTTGTAGGCCCATAAAAGAGGAGTGGACTTAAATGGATTCTCTAACCACCTCACATTCCCACTAAATAAGAATGTGGAGGTAAGTTACCATAACCACCTCTAAAGTCTATAAAAACACAAAACCATGGAGAAAGTGGGATCTTTTGACAACACTTGGACTAAACCAACTCTCAAGGAGGAAGATTCAAGTCACCCATAAAGATACTTCCTACAGAGACAAACTTCTTCTTTTTCACCAAGCTCCATAGCCCAAGAAAGAGAACATATTAAGATCCTTCAAGGAAATCAAACATGAAGCCCTTCTCAAAGAATTAGAACACATCCTCCACACTTTCATTATTCAAGAAGCACATCGGGAGGTCCTCGACTTCAATCCCTCTAGATAGAGAATTAGAGGTTCACACTCTAGCAAAAAGGGTGAAGATCAAAGAGATTGTATCCTCACCACCAAAACATCAAATTCTTACATTATTGTGATTTGTCTCCCAATTTTGTGATTTATGTCGACAAATTTTTGGCACGCCCAGTGGGACTCTCTCTCCTCTCGTCTCTCTTGTTGACATCATCAACATTCCCACTATCACCATGAAACCTATAAAGAACAACATTGTTGCGGCTACTCCCACCAACGTGAAGAGCAAAAGGGCCGCTTTAGGAAGTTCTACTTCCTCTGATGTCACTTCTCCACCGACTACCTTTGAAAGACTAATTACACGCTCCAAGACCACTACTAGGGGTTTCTGATTGGTTAAACCCTTAGTTGGAGGAAGGAGAGCACGTTCCTTGAAAGGGGAGACCCCATGTGAGGTCCCTAAAAGAGGCAGTGCTAGTAAACCAACTACACCATTGTATTCGTCTTCTCTTTGCAGTGATGAATGTTATCCCTACATCCTACCTGACATGTAAAGTTCGAGTGGTGGTTTGAGGTCCAGCTCTTTTTCTAGATCTCCCATGAATAAAGGCTTTTCTTGTAGTGGCTCTTACTCTTCAACTTCTATCATGAATGCGATGATGACGGGAACCACTATGGTTGACAAACAACTAGCACAAATGAGAAATATCTCGATAGATATTATCCTTGAATCCATTGTACTATTCGTAGCCTACAAAAGTATAAACTGTGTACGACTGAAAGAAAAAAAAAAAAAAAAGAGAATCAATCCATTGTATTACTCCTAATTTACAAGAGTACAAACTATGTATGGTTCAAAAAAGAAAAAAAATCATTTTATTACTTCTAGCCCGCAAGAGTATAAACTATGTATGGCTAAAAAAATACTTGTACAAAAAAATGGGAAAGAAAACGAAGAAGAATATAGTCATCCAAGATAAAAGCCGTCCAAAATTCAAACTATTCAGGATTTTGATTATCTAGGATATGAGGTCTCCAAGATTTGGACCATCTAGGATATAAGGCCTCCAAGATTTAAATCATTCAACATATGAGTCATTCAGGATTCGGACCATCCAGGATACGAGCCCTTTAGGATTTGGATTATTTAGGATTTGAACCATCCAGGATTTTGATCACATCTAGGATATGATAATCATTCAGAATTTAAAACAGCCAAGCTGACAAGCTAACACCACGCATCTCAATATCATCGAAGTCTTGAAGAAATCTCATACCGATAGAAAGTATCCATTCAGTTGAGGTTGACAAGCTAACACCACGCATCCCAATATCATCGAAGTCTTAAAGAAATCTTATACCAATGGAGAATATCCATTCAGCTGAGGCTGAGAAGCTAACATCACACATTCCAACATCATCGGAGTCTAGAAGAAATCTCATATCAATGGAGAATATTCGTTCGGCTGAGGCTAACAAGCAAACATCACGTATCCCAACATTATCGGAGTTTAGAAGAAATCTCATACCGATGGAGAATATCCATTCAGCTATGGCTGATAAGCTAACATCACGTGACCCAACATCATCAGAGTCTTGAGGAACTCTCATATCAATGGAGAATATCTATACAGTTGAAGATGTCAATGCAATGTCATGTTCTTTAATGAAGATTATCTGGAAAAAAAAAAAAAAAAAACAATGATGGTGTTCTCGATATGGAGCTCACTGGGAAACTGTGGCTCTCTTAGAAGGATGGTAAAAAAAAATGGAAACCCATCATTCATAGCTGTAGGCAAACAATGTATCTCCACGGCCATTGAAGATACTAGAAACTCTCACATCCAGGATACGCATATGGCAAAATAAATCCAGATACGTCATGCATACAATTCACCTCCAAAGATTGTTGAAGCTTTCGCGTGGTTCTGTTTGTCCATTTTAGAGGTGCGAATGCTATCCTTGATCGTTGCCACACTCTCTAAAGAATGTGAAGCATCTGAGTGGCATCATGGATGGGACCAAGCCAAACCGACTGGCTCGGTGTGACAGGCAAGACAGAAGCACCATTGCCCACTCATAGGCAAACCCAACTGTCTGAAGAAACATTGCCTGCAAACTCGACTATTGCATGCTCATTGGTGAACTTGACAGATATTCATAAGATTTTTGGGTCGACATGTGGAAGTTATGGGGAACTTGAAGACATAAATATGCTCGATATTTATCAAAAAAAAACTTTGGGACCCATCTGCAACACTCCATCAGAATTTTTTTTATCTAAGATCCTTGCAACCACAAGACCATCAACACTGATCAGCTCACACCTATGTTAGGAATGGAAAAAAAAAAACTAAGTGTTACTCCTGCAAAATGGCCATGACAAAGCGATAGTGTTGACGATACCTCGAACATGTATGAACATATTGTTGATGTGTCATGCCGAACTCTGCCCTAATGCTACTACCCTTAACAGCAATCATCTCTTGGGGTTCGTCAGAAACAGCAACCATAGCCATCCGTTTATCAATTTCATTTCCAGTCATAGACTCGATCATACCCACAAGTTATGTCTACGTAACGAGTATCTTAAACACCACGGATGTAGTTCCAAACACAGATCCACCATCAGCAGCAAGTACAACTCCAACAACCTTCTTTATCTTCATCAAATCAAGCTTTTGGTGGGATTGGTCATTGGAACGTTCAGGAACATGGTCATGCTCAATTCCAAGCAGCAGTCGGTTCAGTCATAAATCCTGTTCGGTTCCAACAGGGGCTTCAAGCTGCTCAGGATTGGATGTGCATGGAAGAACAAACCTACAGGAACTTGAAGTGGAGTTGTGAAATCTAAGGTTACATATTAGCAGAGAAGTACCCCAAGTTGCCAAGGGAGCAGTCCCACAATGGGTTATTCCTTGATTAAATAAATGAAGGGATCGAGTCATCAACCATTCCCCAACCCCTTATATCTCTCACTCAACCCCTTATTTCTCCTCTTCCTCTCAACTAATTCCCCATTCTTTCCGTGTTCTCTTACTCTCTCGTCACGTATCCAGCTCCATTAGCTTCATCCTTTAAGTCCACGACCTCATTCCCTACTTGACTCGGTCTTTATCTTCCTCCTTTCTCTCCAACGCTCTACCAGCCATCCTTCTTTCTCTCAAGTCTCAACAACCTCATGCTCCCACTCTCCATCACGTGTTCACCACCTCATCATCCCGGTTGACTCCTTCTCCACTTTCCTCCTTTCTCTCCAACGAAACATATCCTCTCCCCTTTCCTCTCCAACAGCCCCATAGCCCATGATCTTCTCACTCCCTCCCGTGAGATGACGGCTGCAGTAAATGAGGAGTGTGGCCTCACATTACTATCGCCTCCTCCGAGACAACACAAGTGTCGTAGACTCCGGTAATGGGTTATGTTACTAAAATCAATGTAGCCACTTGCCATGGGAATTTGGTGTTACCGGTACTCGCTCACTGGTGTGCCACTGCCCTAAGACCTCACATTGATCTCGACATCCACTTGTTCATTGATTTACTGGTGGTTCAGGTCATTTTTTGAACTATGCGGGTGGTATGTAAACTTGCATTATAGATGTTTTGCTCATGGAAGGAATGGAAAGATGAGTGGGATTTTTCTCTTAAAAATAAAAAAGTATCAATTCATCATCGTTCTGCTGATCACCATACACCGTGACGACCTCGTGGCCCAATGATTTGTTATAGCAAGCTACGAACCACTTTAGTGGGACACACTTGGACTGAAACATCAAGGGTCATCCAATGGCGGGAAGAGCCAGACGAGGTAACAACCTATTGAACCTCCCTGAACCTCAAGAAGGAGCAGTCACATGTGGCAGAACTAAGGACGCATATTGTAGTCTGTATTGCCACCATGCAAAAGAAGGTATACATATGGCAGCATTACAATGCTTGTTCAATGGCACCCATAACCCTTGGAACCATATTTTTGGGCATGCAACATAAAGATGATAGCCGTAAATATCAAGAATGCATCAGCAATCTCTCATCTCACTCGTGTCCCTGCTGCTACATCCTTGAGGGGGCAACTTGTAGACATCAAAATTTTGCAAGAGGCCTTAAAGTCCAAGTCTCATGGGCCTAAGATTTAAGTACAAGTTCAACAGACATTTCATGGGTTTTACAAAATTAAGACCTATGATACACATGTCCAATAGCCAAAACTCATGTTGCAGGCCCATGGAAGAGGAGTGGGCTTACATGGATTCTCTAACCATCTCACATTCCAACCAAATGAGAATGTGGAGGTAAATTACCATAACCACCTCTTAAGTCTATAAAATACAAGACCATGGAGAAAGTGGGATCTTTTGGCAACATTTGGACTAAACCAACTCTCAAGGAGAAAAATTCAAGTCACCGAAAAAGATACTTCCTGTAGAGACAAATTTCTTCTTTTTTCACCAAATTTTACAGTCTGAGAAAGAGAACGTATCAAGATCCTTCAAGGAAATCAAGCACGAAGCCATCCTCAAAGCCATCCTCGAAGAATTAGAACACATCCTCCACATTTTCATTGTTCGAGAAACACATCGGAAGGTTCTCGACTTCGATCCCTCTAGATAGAGAATTAGAGGTTCACACTCTAACAGAAAGGGTGAAAATCAAAGAGATTGTATCCTCACCACCAAAACATCAAATTCTTACATTTTTGTAATTTGTCTCCCAGTTTTATGATTACAGGATTTCATACACAAAATTCGTGTTGACAGTTGCTAATGATACTTTCCTTATCATTTGCGATCATTCTACCATTTCACATGCCTTGCTTAAATCTATTTTAATGGCCATGAGTTTAGCTTTGGTTCTATGAGTTTTCAAATGATGAAGCAACTTGTAAGTTATCAAGAGAAATGCTGCTTGGAAATGGGAGATTAATTCGAGGAGGTCATGTTTCAATCTATTCGCTAAAACTTTTGCCACAATCTTATATAGGACATTACAGAAATTTGTTTTCCTTTCCATACAATAAGTTTCAAACAAATGAGCTTTTGGGCACAAGGCAAAATGATAGCCATGTGCCAACACCCCCGTGTTAGGGTATCTTCCTTATGGAAGACGCAGGGTTGATTCCCTTGATTCATTGTGCATTGTGGAGTTGCCTGCTTGGATTATTGTCTGTCTCTCATGTGGCCAGTTAAAAAGTCCAGTTAAATGTACCAAATAAAAGGGCTGATATCCTCTGCTCTACCCCCCTTGTGAGGCATTCAAGGGCCACACAGGGGAATCAATTCACTTTTTGGAGGTGATGTGACATCCCAAAAAGTGAGTTGATCTCCTTCCTTGTGTGGCCCTCGAGTGTCTCACAAGGGAGATGACATAGAGGATTTCAGGCTGTATCAGCCCGGGAGGATGATGCCACGGCCACCCTAGCAATGGGGTGTTAACAAAAAATATTTTTATTATCGTTGGATGTAATGTGTTACACAGGTACTCATGCATGTATCCATTTGCTATGGCCCTCAACAACTCCAACACACCAAGGGTGGAGAGCCTATGGCCCGTTCGTCCATCATGATCATTCTGATTTTTTGCTCATGGAAGTCTTCTGGGTTGGGCCACCGTTAAGTGATATGTGCTTAAAACCATTAAGTTTTGTATGAGTTTATCGGTCAAAAAGAACAAGGATTCTCTTGGCCGTTTTTAATCTTTATTTATGTGTTCAGCCTGGAAGGCGTATAAATTGATTACTTCTAATCATGCTGTTGAGGAACACCAATATTCCTAGCTATTATCTTTTTGACCTAACGGGAAGACACTAAAATAATAATAAAAATTATTGAAGAAATCACTCGTTCGTTAAAAAGGTGATGGGAAGGTGTGAGCAGTTCGGGAGCTGTCAGCTGTGTTTAACTTATTAGAGACAGGTATAAAAAGGCACGGAGCATTTGGAGGCTGTTTTGATAAATGCACTCTCCTTAAAACAAACCAGTATCGTGTGTGTTCGTAGAAATAAATAAATAAATAAATAAATAGAATGAGCATATCTTCTGTAACTAACATTGGTGTGAGCATATGTCTGGTGGCTGTAACAGAGGGGCTGCGGCATCTGTCTTTCATAGGAAAGACCCAGGGTCGAAACCTTGGAGGGAGGAGGATGAGATGAACAGTGAAAAATGGTGTCGCCTGCTGGGGTTTCTCACTGGCTCAGACCGGTTCTGTTTTGTCGTGTTGTCATGATGTAGGCCTATGTAGCCATACCAGAAAAAAAAATGGTGTGAACACACCATGGATTGACACTTGATGTGCTTAGGGTTCAAAGTGTCAACAAAGGTGGTCAAATAAAAAAGTAAGTGTCCGACAAGGTATACAAAATTCAAAACCACTTCACGTGTCAGTCTGGTCACACATTGGTCGCTGCACACACGAAAAAAAGGAAAAAAGAAAGGAAGAATGCCTCAGGGCCATAGATTGTACTCCTACCTATTTACATCGACAAAGTAATGGTTCTTATGGCTGCCACACACCCTTTGATCATAGTCACAAGGTGTTGATGGAGATGATAGTGGTGTTGAGTGACTCATATACACTACCACAATTAGCGAGCGGGGTATGTGCATGTTGGCAAGGTGAACAATGGATGAAAGGTAGGGTTTGGCCCAATTATTACTGGAAGATTGGGCCAGGCTTAGAGGCCCAAACTAGT
Organism: Platanus orientalis; assembly: GCA_025762735.1. NCBI lineage: Eukaryota > Viridiplantae > Streptophyta > Magnoliopsida > Proteales > Platanaceae > Platanus > Platanus orientalis. Next base: position 3,133 of record JAOXJP010285424.1, on the reverse strand, counting down.
TGAGCTGAGGTTTCAATCTTAGACGAGCCCCAAAGAAAGTATTTTCTAGGTGTGTTATCACAAGTGATACTATAACTGAAGATAAGTTTATAAGAGATGACTATAACACCAACAATGCTTTATGACTATATAGGATGTTTTATCCAGGATGTACTATTCACCCCCTCAAGGGGGGCTTGGATTATGTGAGAACGAATCTCGTGAGAACCCTGAAAATGGCACCAGAGGGGCTGACGCATCAGTACTGAAAAGTAATTTGCACTTTTTGGGAGGCATTTATCACTTTTTGGCACTGATGTGTCTGTACCCTGATGCCATTTTCACAGTTCTCACAAGATTCATTCTCACCTAATTTTTAGTGCCTCAAGGGGGGTATGGGTCCCACACAAAAAGTGCATGACGCATACACCCCCCCTTATAAGGGGACGAAGGTACATCTTGGATTGAACATCCAGACTCTATATATAGGGAGCAAATTTCCTGTCCTGGGTGGGAATATGAAATTTCATCTAACCCCTTCCCATTTTATTCCATGTGAAATCATATGGTTTCATGGACACCAAATCTTGGACAGAACATCTATTTTGAGTATATATATATATATATTTGGGGTCTCCTGAGATGACTTCATATGGAATAAAATAGACAGGGGTTAGATGAAATTTCAAATTTCCACCCATTTTATTTCAAATGAAGTCACCTGGTGCCCTGGACAGGAAATTTGCTCTCCATATATATAATTGAATGAGTGAAATGAAGAGAAATTCGAGGTAAATAAGTGAGGAAAAAAGCAAAAGACAAAATATAAATAATTGCATTCATAAGAAGTTAGGGTTAGCAGCTTAGTATTAATAGGTGGTTGGATGAAAACCAAATAGAATGATTATATGGTGCAAGTTGAAAGGTTCTGTAAAAATAAGAGAAAGTTCAACAAATTTAGTTGGATGTAGTAAGGAAACAAATGAGAACCTATGATTTAACACAAGAAATAGTTCTATATAGAGTAGAATGGCTAAATAAGATTAATGTAATCGACCACTACTAGATAAGACTTTGTTGAGTTGAGTCCATCTGGCGAATAAGTGGCAGCTGACGTGACAATCCAAAAGGATCGTGTCTCTGTCAATTATGATGTCAGCACAGTAACCCTTTTATCATATCCATGTGGCAAAAAGAGAGCCGTCTTTCCTACCAATTATTTCTTTTGAAATAAAAGATTCGCGGTTCTCTCTATTATGGCAGTGCCGAAGACAAGACAATTTATAGGGTTGACATGGAGTTCTGCTAAAAAGGCTGTCTATAAGTTGGATAATTTGAATTTGCCACATAATCCATCCGCATAGCTATAAAAGGGACAGTTGTCATGAGAATATATAAAAATGTGTCAGAAAAAGAAAAAAGAAAAAAGAAGCTCTCCTCTTTGCTATACACTAAAAACATTCATCTTAATTACTGATTAAGATACCTGCGACCCTAATCAACGAAAGACCCATCAAAATTTACTTTAGCAACACTCGGCTTCGGAGGATCACAAAAAGAGACCTTAGCCCTCTGTTCATTTTCCTAATCTAGAACCTTAACACGAGAATTTCAAAATCATAGGGTTCTTTATGTGCATGATGATAATAATATATGAAATAAGAAAAATAATAATAAAGTTATAAATATTCTGATTATACATTGAAGAGGGGCAACTATAACAACATGATTGACAATAAATGACTCAAAATCCCCTACAATTTTGTTAAACTACATTAATATGTTGGGATTTTCTATAGCACGATACATAGACAAAAATTACCAAATTTGAGCGGGCGTTTTTAAAATTTTTTCATCTACATGTTGCACTATAAACAATAAATATTGTGACATGATATAAGCACAATCATTATATTAAGCAATTATAACATATGATAGCAAAAGGTTTTATTCCCCACTATAGGTAAATTTTTTTTTTTTTTTTTTGATCTGAAAGAAAAAAGGAAAAAAGAAAATCCATCATAGTTGGTGGTTGGGTCAGGCTGATATGGTCTTCGGCATGAAAAGATACGTTAGCCAGGCACTAGCCCGGTTGGGCCCGAAGGTATGAACAGTCATACCTTGTAAGATATGATAAGGCTTTGGGCCCGAAGACAGGCTAGCATAAGCAAACATGGATCATAACCGGGCCTAAAGAAACAAAAAATCAAGGGAATTGATGGGTGAGGTTTCGGCTGGGCTAATGACAGCCCGTTAACGCCATCCCAAGACCTGCATGGCCCAAAGAAAAATAATTAAAATTTTATGAGTACAAGTATATATATGGCCTGTTTAACCAGGTTATAATAGCAAGTCCAGACCTGGCCATGTCTAGGTTCGGCTGATGGGCCAGGCCGCTCATTGCCATCTGGAAAAAATAGGCTTGTCATTCATTCTGGCTGTTTTTTTTTTTGTTAAAACATTCATTCAGCTGTTGAAATGAGTACCATGTTGACACTTTTAACCTTAAACACACTGAGACGGCATTTGATGCTACCCCTAAACTCAGAGTAAGACGAGAATGACACTAGGGACCGACACATCAGTGCCAAAAAATTGATTTGCACTTTTTGGGATGCTTTTCACTTTGTGGTGCTGATGTGGATACATACCATGTCACACATCAGTCACGGAAGATTTGCTCCTAAAAAGTTTAGTCCTTGACTAATGATGTTATAGGGTTGCCTGGGTGGGCTGGCTGTGGGTTATGTCTACCTAAGCTTGGCCCAAACCAACCATAGGCCACATCACCCAGGCCCAAACTAAGCAACGTTTTTATGTATTTTTGTACAGCTATGCCTATTTCTTCTAAATGATATATCATTATTACATGTATATTCGATGGGCAAAATCTTTGATAGACATTGTTTGTGATAAATAAAATTGCCTTTTAAAAAAGGGTTACCATATACTAAAAAACAGAGAGGAAATCTTCTACAGTTCATGAATCATAATCCCCTCAGGATTTGGTACACCGTTCTAAAGTGTCCCTAACCTGCCCCCTACATACAGGGGCACATATCACATCAAGAAGTGATCTACACCCACCCCCAAAAAGTGTAAATCACTTTTCAAAGTGATGTGTTCCCCCTGCATGCATGGGACAGGGTAGGGG
>JAOXJP010285413.1:0-19189 GCA_025762735.1 Platanus orientalis | reverse complement strand
GTGAGACAAGACAGAGGGGAAGTATCATTTCACTTTTTGGGGGTGATGTGACATCTCCGAAAAGTGAAGTGATACCCACAATGTGTCTAGTCTCACAATGTCGCACAAGAAGGCCGTCGCAGGTGATGTGAACCCCTCTATGGTCACAACACGTGGCTGATAGTAAGTGGGACTAGATATGTCTTAGGTGGGACCCTACTCTGCTCTAAACTTGTCCATCACGAGGGACAAACAAAAACTCCCAGGTGAGGTGCACGCAAAGCTATGGCCGTGCCTCCCTTGTGGGCCAAGCAATTTCCCACTACAAACATTCTTAGTTTGGACTTTAGTAAAGCCATGGCCGCTTCGTAACAAGAACCCATGTCCATGCCGTAATCAAAGAATATGCCACGAAGCCGAGGTGGCCGCTGTAAACTGAGGACGTCCTAATCCTGTCCGTCTCTGCGTCCATAACCTCTTGTCGCCACGTGTCTCATTAATTTCTCCTCCTTCTGGTGATTCCCCCAACAAACCCGCGACCTCCTTCTGTCTTCTTGCTCATTAATGCTGTCTTGATGGTGCGAATGGAGGGAATCGTCTTCAAAGAAGAAATGAGGAATTACAGAGGACAGGGAGGAGTAGGCGCTGCATTCGACTGGTGGAACGATATCGACAACTCGGAAGAATGGCAGCAAGGCATCTTCTATGCCCTCTCCGCCTGTTACGCACTCGTCTCCTTCTTCGCCCTTGTAAGGATCCGTCTCTGTTTGAGGTTTTTTTTTCCCAAATTTCTTGTGTTTTCTTCTTCAATCTCGGTTGCCTTCTTAGTTTCTTCGTTTTGTTTGTCTCTGATCATCACTGGTTTGGTTTTACGTTTTTAGGTTGGTAAGATGGAACTTTTTTAAGTGTTAATTTATTTCTTTCTTAAATGGTGCTAAGTTTTTTTAGACGACTAGCCTTTTTGAAATGACCTTCTAAGTTGCAGTATGTAAGAAGTTCTTATATATTAATTTAGAGAACATTCACAAAGAAAGGTTTATTTTATTTTATTTTTAAATGAGCTGATCCATATCTATAACTGTTTAAGTTGGATGCAGAAGCTTTAGTCCTTGCAAATGATTCTGTGATTGAGATATGCATTATGGGCAAGTTGAAATCCCATTTATCTGATAAATAACGATGGAAAGATGTGTTGGTTGGCAGACGACCTACGGGGATGTAGAAACAGGACAACTTATACTTTTATATCACAAATCATAGAATAGATTGGTGCTAATTACTCCCATTGGGGTATAGGTGCTGTCATTTGAATGGTAATTGGGAGAATGCAAAATAAGTGGAGGAGAGCTGTGCTGGTGATTATTAACAATGAAGTCTAGGATTTCTGTTGCAATTCCAGTGGTTTAAAGGGCCTAGTCTAATTCATTCCATCACTCCTAGGGTTTTTGACGTCTTGGTTAGGTTCATAACAATTGTTATCAGACCCACACCACATCCTGAGTTTGAGCCACGGAAGGGGCAACCTGGACTAGAGTGAGAGCTGATATAATGTGGAAAGGGATACTTGAATCAGAGTGAGAGCCATCACAAAGGTGGAAAGGGATACTTGACTAGAGTTAAAGCTGTCACAAGTTGGAAAGACCTATTTGGATGATAGGCCATAGTAAATGCCGCCACATAGTGGGCAGCTAGGTCATCGGCTGTGGAGTGTGGTGGAGTTTTATGATTTTAATGGTTTAAAGGCTTAGTTTAACGCATTCCAGCAGTCTTGGTGCCTTTGGCATATTGGTTAGGGCCATAACAAACATTCCTTGTTTTATTTGTTGAACGGTGATGCAGCCTGAGCATAGGGAATGAATCTCTCCAATAAATCGAGAACAACCTTCGACAAACTTGTTGATTTTCGAAACTGAAAATAACAAGAGCAGGGACTTGTTGATTTTCCCTAAAGGAAAATACCAAGAATTAACAAAGAACAAATCTCAACAAATAAACTTTATTTAATAACTTGATGAATCAATAATGCTCCATTGCATTGTTATTTATTTATATACTAAAAAACCAAAACATAGAAAAACCCTAAACAATTCTAAAAAAATTGTCCAAAAATTCAAATGGAAAGATTCTAATCACGTGCATCATCTTCGAGTGAGATTTTTGCCTTGAAAATAGTCAAATTTGAAAATCCTTTGTAAAATATAAATTCTAGCCCCTGAAGTCTTCGTTTCAACACATCAAGAATCACATTAATCGGACATCTGTGTGAAAGGTTATGTCTTCTGGAAGCAACACTGTGTAGAACCTTCCAAATTCCGAATTTGTACGAATTTCCCCTTTTGAACCCAAATAAAATCATAATCTTCTAAAAACTCTCTTACTAAAAACCAACACTTAACAAATAAAAATGTTCCTAATAAAACCCAAAATAATTTATTTCTAAATATAAAAAAACCTTGTTGGTATCTTCTTTTCTGCCTTCATTTTCTTCCAAAAAATATCAACCCTAATATCATGTGCTGCCATGTGTCGCATTACATTGCCCCCCCATATATTTGAATGCATAAGATGAAAAGGAACTGAACTTCTTTTATTACTAATAGGATAAACCGATCTACAATGTTTGACAAGCTCACACGGTTCATAATGAAACTGAGAAGAAACAAAAAACTTAGGAAACATCTTATAAAGAAAATGGATGGCCTAATCTGTTGTGCCATTGCATAAAGTCTTCAGAATTTATTGCAGTAGTACTCTGATGTAGCATAGGAACTTATTGGATAGAAGAGGCCACATGTGACGTGTTGTTCAACAGGTATAACCCATCTTGCTCAAACCCCCTGCTAATCTGCCTCTTCATCTCCAAATCCTGAAAACACAATGAGAATGATAAAATGTATCTCTACAATTAAGAGATTTTGTAAGTGAACTAATTAAAAGAAGATTGAGAGAAAAATTAGGGACATGGTACACAGAAGACAAACGTAGAGAAGGAAAAGTAATGACAACACAACACCATTCCCAACAATTAAGGAATATGATCCATCATCAATACGAGCCTTATCCCTCCCAGAACACACTTAATACGAAAAAAATAAAGATGACATACCTGTCGTGTGATGAGAATCTTTAGAATCAATAATCCAGGAGTTTGAAGAATCAAAGAGGGACACTAATGCGGGAGCATACCATGTCAAGAAGAAGAAGCTAGGGGACCATGGATAGTCTTCTTTGTCAAGTCTAGTATAATAGTTTATTTTCCTGTTATTTTCTTATTTTAGAAGCATTAATCAGTAGTAATTTTGTAATAATGCCAACAGTGTCATGGCTAGTTTAGTTTTTTTGAGTTTTTACTTGTAATCTCATTTTTCACTTTGGACCCAATTTTTCTATGCAAAAACTTGACTTTTTAGATTGATTTTGGTGTCATTAGATAGGTTATTCAGCTACCTTTCTAACAAGACTAAGATTGCGCAAATCCGAGGTGATTTGGGAAAGTTATGACCAAATTACTGAGGGGAGTGTAAATAAAAATAGGAATAGTGTTATTTTAGAAAGTTTTAAGTTTAGTAGTTTTAATTTTTAGGAAAATAAGTTTTTAAGAAATTTTATGTTTTAGAAAACTTAATTTGCAAGTTTAGGATTTTTAGGAAGTTTTGTGGAGAATATTTTAAGGGAGAATGATTGTCTGTTTTGAACCAAACCTCTAAAGGCATGTCATTGATTAACACGTGATGTGTTTTTGAATTTGACATCTTTCATTGACCAAATACTTTTTCAACTGAACACTTTTTTAGACCCTTTTACCCCCAAAAACAACACATGTCTGTTTGTAATTCACCATATACACTACAGAGGCATTTTTATCACAAAACATTTGCTTTGTATTTTAGGAGATTGTTTGAGATCTTGTGGGGTCTCCCAATAACTTGGCCAACAAGCCAAATATTGTACCAATCAAGATTCTTTTTTTTCTTTAAAAGTTTTTTTATTTGACAAGTTTATTTTGTTAGAAGATCTAGAATCTAGAATCTAGGATTTTTTTAAATTTTATTTTCCATGTAATGCATATTTAAAGGTCACATTAGATTAATGAAAAACAATTGAAGATGATTATTTGAAAAGAATACGTGTGTGTTGAAATGAGTGTGATATCCCAAGTTTTCACTCAACCCCTCACATGAGGTAAACATTCTACTATCTATCTTCTCTCTTCTTTGTCTTCTTTCTCACTCTTTTCTTGGTTCTTAATTTCATCCTTCATCTATTTCTCTTGATTTCTATATGACATTCGTAGTTTATCCCTAATTGTTGTGTGATCATTTTAAAAGGGTATCCTACATCAAGAAGATTAATTAGTCTCTCTTTAAATGGAAACGCAAAATTTTATTCAGAAAAGAAAAAAAAAAAGGGAGAGAAAACAACATTCACCAGGCCGGTAAAAAAGCATTAACAACAGGAAAAATAAAAGTTACACGCTTCCACTCCAAAAGGGTATCAAGCTAAGTCATCAAAATCAACGGATATAGAGGCCTAATAAAAATTAAAAAAAAACTCATAGACCCTAGCATAAAGACCATCTTATGTCGAATACTTATTTTTTGTTCCTTTCCACTGGATAGCCCTAGGAAGAAGCCTCCTAATGACTTTAGAAATGCTTTCCAAGTTACTTGTCCACCCGAAGATCAGGTCACTGAGTTTGTTCGAGAAAGACGAGATGTTGAGGTGCGAAAGAAAAAAATCCCAAACTTCGTGTAGATGGTCCACTAATTCCTATTCTCTCATACACATTACTCACCTATGTGCTAATTCCAACCTCTACTCTTTAAGTGATTGAGGGTGAGAATTTAATCTAGATAGGAGGTTCACATAAAGAAATTAACTTTTGAAGCAATCCTTGTAACCCAAATGCCCTTATAAGGAACACATAATACACATTATTCTTCAATCCCAAATAGAAGAACCGGAGAACTTACCTTTTGTCTTTCATCCACACATGCCTATCACTCACTTACCTATGGCCTATACTCCCCTATATAGCTCAAAAGCCTCATCCACTCCTCCAATTCCCAATCGTTCAAATTTCTACGCAACATAGGATTCCACACTCCTCCCTTGACATAATCAAAATTATCGACTATGATCCCCTGCTTGTTTACAGCCAATAGATATATACTTTTGAATTCATCTCTTAGGGGGAAATTTCCACACCGAATATCTTCCTAGAATCTGATTTCTTCACCTGATCCCACTTTAAATCTAATGAATTTTCTAAAATCCTCCTTAATATTAAGAAATTGACTTCCAAATCCCTATGCCTTAAGTGCCTCTACACTCTTTCTAATCCCAATCTGAGTTGCACCCTTATATTTTGCCACAATCACTTACCTCCATAAAATACCTTTTTGTTCACTAAATCTCCATAACCATTTACCAAGTAAAGCCTGCTTTTGGGGCTGATCCTTTTGATCCCTAGACCCTCTTTTTTTATTAGCCAACTCACCTTCTACCAATCTATAAGATGTACTTCTACGATTTTTGAATCATTCCATAAGAAGTTCTTGAACCTTTCCTCAATCCTCTTTTCAATTGCAGATTGAATTGTGAATTAGGATAGGAAGTGATTGGGAATGCAAGTTAGAGATCTCTTTATCAACATTAACCTACCACCCTTGGATAAGAGTGGGGTTTTCCACAAATCATGTCTCCTTAGATTTGAACTTTGTACCTAAAGGAAGCCCAAGATAAGAAGACGGCCAAAGACTTATTTTGCACCAAAAAAATAACGGCCAAAGTTCTCATCTCCCTTACATCACCCATCTAAAACAACTCACTTTTAGCCAAATCGACATTTAAAACCCGAAACTTCCTCTAAACATCACATAATGCATCTCAAATACCCCAACTCCCTTACATCCGCATCCTAAAAAATCATCGTGTCGTTGACAAACTACAAATGAGAGGTAGGAATCTCAGTATTCTTAACCACAAAACTCGAGATATACCCATTCTCCACTTTTTTTTAACATCCTAATAAGGGCCTTAGTGACTAATGAAAAGGAAATTGATGTAGGATGAAAAAGCTTTGATCTAGTTCTTTAATAGATAATCTGTAATAAAAAAAAAAATATAACATAACAAAAATAGAAAAAGAGAGAAAATACCAATGAAGTCACACCAATGGCCTCATAAGAATCACAGCTAGGGTTGAAGCATCACACCTTCAAGATTTTGGAGTCACATCAGAGAATAAAGTAATAACTGTAGCCTTGAATTCATCAATAATCATAATTCTTCATTAATAAAATTTTGTATATATATACTTTGCATGCCAATCTGTCCAATTCCACTTTAATTAGATTTCCTAAAAAATAAATGTAAAATAACTAAATCTTCTCACCAAGTGATACCGTATTAGTATTTTGGTCATAACTTTCCCACGTCACATCAGATTCTCAAGATCTTGGTCTCGTTGGAAAGGTAATTGAGTAGTCTTTCAAATGGCATCAAAATCAGCTTAAATGGGTAAGTTTTGACCTTTCAAAATAGGACCTAAATATAAGTGATGGAAATAGTTCTTTCAATTTCTTTAAAATTAAATAAAACATATTATATTTGAAAATAAATTAAAATCCTTAAACTGACTAACAAGAAACTATTCTAGATTAACCTAAATTTGATCGAATAAAAAAAAATGTTGTACAAAAATTTTAAACCCAAAATACCCCAACATAAACCTATCAAATCTGAATATGGGCGCTTTCTTGTTCCACATCATTCTCCCCTGGTTCGAAAAAACTTGACTTTGAGTTTTGTAATGGTGAAGGATCAGCAACATCAGGTAATGTTGACAACGTAACCATATATCATGTTCTTCATAATGCAATCTCTGATATGGACCTTGCAAGTGGCATGTCTTGGAAAAATTTCACAGTTACCCTCTTTAGGTACTTCAAGTCTTTTGAAGTTACATCAAGATAATATGTCATTGGTTCATGAATTTGCCTGGATACCTCAAGGGGTTGTGGTTCAACCGAGGATTGGATTTTGTCTTTAGCTTTTGGCTTTTGAAAGCCTAGGGCAGCAACGACACATGTATCCACAAGCACTAATGGTTTATCTGGAATGCTTGAAGTATCTACATTAGCCTTTTTAATATCTCCCATATCAAGAAGCTCATTCCCAACTTTATTTGTAAGCTTGTCTTCCTCAACAGACTTCTTTAACATGAACAAGGTTTGTGATGAGGACTCATCGCGTGTATCAGCGTCGGAGGAGGGTCGAGCCTCGTTCGTTGTGGTTTGAGTAGCTCGGGAGCATGTGGGGGCCCACAGGACAGCCTATGTGGGGCCCACCTGATTGCACACGGAGGGGCTGGAGTGCTATTTTTTGTTTAGTTTTGTTTCCTAATTATTTTGGTTCGAGTTTCATGTCGTTTGGTTTAGTAAAACTCATTTTATTTTAATTTATGTAATAAAGACAATAGGGTAATTTTCTTTTATCTTAGATTGGGGTTATTATTGTAAAAGACAAGGGGGGCAGCAGTCTTAAAAACCTTACTCTCATCTTTTAATTTTAATGAAGAACTTTTGGAGAGAAGAAATAGGAGCTGACGACTACCTCTATATCCAGAGATTGGAGTCTAGGATTTCATCTTAGATCAAGTCAAGCTTGGTGAGAGGCCAAGGGAATGTGTACGTACTATTTTCTTGTTCTTGTGCTGTGAATAGTACCGTGAACAGTGACGTGAACAGCACCCTATGATTTATTCTCCATAGTGATTGCTGCTGTCCAGGTATTTTACTATAGCATTCTTCTATTTTTCTACTCTCTTATGCTATCAAAAGGTGAAAAAAAGGTGTGGATGAGTTGTTATTTCTATTTCCTTTGTTCATTTTGTTTAATCCTTACACAATCCCTTGTGTTACAACCCATAAATTGCTGCAGAAAAATTCATTATACAGAATTTTGGACACGGATCTGTTTTACGGGTGTTCTTTATTTGTGATAAAACAGTTGGTAGCCCTTGTTAAGAAGCCCTATTACTTGCATGCTAGGAATATTGTCCTTAATGTGTTGAGATATTTCCTAATACCGGAGATTGACAATGCTTAGTTTAAAGTTTGATTTGACTTGAATATTCCATATGGCTAAACTGAAATGGCATCATTAACGAACACCATTAAAACCACCCCTTTGGAACTTCTAATGGCATGGTTGATGAGTTGAAATTTTAGTTATACTCTTCCATTATTTTGAGTAATTTAATATGATCTCTTCATTCTGCATAATTTGCATACATATTTCTTCTAGTTCCTACAAAACACATGCATCCGGCATCAAATTTGGTATTAGAGCATGGTTAGGTACATCTTTAGGCATGCTGGTTGCATGGTAGGTATTTGCATAAAGTTTCCTTAGAGTATTTCCCATGATAGGTTGTATTCGTATATGCTGGTTGCATTTTAGGCTTCTAAGAAATAGTTTTTTACAAGTCATTTATATGGTAGATTAGGTATTGTACTTCCTTACACATTAGGTTTAGTTCCTAGTCACTTTATTTTCTTGGAGTGCACTTTAAGATCACCCTTCTAGGTGTTGGCCCAACATTTTCCAGCATTGCATAGCATTCATATTGTAGGTTTAGGTTCTTGTCCGACCTATAGTAGAGTCCCTAGTGCATGCCCACACAGCGTGACACTGACTATCACAAGAAAATGGCTGCTAGGAATTTCGATTTGGATAGAGCATTTAAGGAGTTTAGTGCCCAACTGAGCAACCAAATTGAAGCCCAATTGAATGCTCAGTTCACTCAATTTCAGGACCAGTTGGACCAAGTGACGAATAAGATCAATATTTTAGAAACAACAGGGTCCAAGAATGAAGGGTCCGTGGGGGGATCCAGGAGAGAACAAGAGCAACCCAATCCAACGCCTGAGGGCCAAGATAGGGCCAGGCGGGGTGTAGGCGAGTACGATGACACCGCCATCAAATCTGTCAAAGTGGAAGCTCTTCCATTTGATGGACGGTTGGATCCTAGGGTCTTCCTTGACTGGGTTTCCAGCATGGATGACTACTTCGATTGATACCTCATGTCGGAGGACCGTAAAGTTAGGTTTGCCAAAATGAAACTAATAGGGCAAGCCAGACTTTACTGGAACACGATAGAGCGCCAATGCCATCTAAGGCGCTTGGAACCAATTGGAACTTGGGAAGGTATAAAAGAGAAACTTAAGGAGCTATCATACCACTCTCGATTAGTGGATTAATGGAACTCATTGAAGCAGGGCAACATGTCTATTTCTGATTACATTGCCCGTTTTGATGAGCTCATGTGGCGTTGTGACATCACAGAGGATCCTGCGGCCACCTTGAGTCATTTTAGGTTGGGTCTTCGTCCTGAATTCCAGAAGAAGTTGATTCTCCACAATGTGACTGAATTGGAGGAGGCTTATCGATTATGTCAGGAGTTAGAGCATTACTTGCGACCCCAGACTTTACGAGTTTATGATTCTCGTCACAGTAAGCCTAAGCCTGTAAGGTCTGACCTTACACCTATCACTGGGAGACAACCTTCTAGAGCCCAACCTAGCACTTTGCGAACCCCTATCCAGTTGAATAAAGGAAAGGGAATCACCAGAGGGAGTCCGAGTGGTGGTGACCAATCTAGATGCTACAAGTGCAAAGAATTTGGCCACTACACTCCAGTGCCGCACAGGGAAGTCTAATCTCTATGTGGAGGGCGCAGACGAGGAGTATGGTGAGGACGAAGATGGGATTGATGAGGAGGTACATGAACCTGACCCTCCACCTAGTGATGAGGAGCAGGAGGGCGGCGATGGTAGAGTTGCATTCATTGGGGAGTCTATCTATAGTCCCTACTCTCCAGATTCCACATCCTTAATGGTGGTGAGGTGTGTCCTCAACCAACAGAAGGCGGAGGATGATTGGCGTAGAACCACCATATTCTACACACATTCCACCTGCGGTGACAAGAGCTGCAAGATCATCATTGATAGTAGAAGTTGCACCAATGTGGTGTTCGCTAAGACTATGCAGCGACTTGGACTGTCACCTATCCCACACCCTCAGCCTTATAGGGTGCCATGGGTGGATACATCCTCTATTCCAGTGTCCTAAAGGTGTCAGGTTTTCATTGCATTTTCATCTTATAAGGACACTATCTGGTGTGATGTGGTGCCTATGGATGTAGGCAATATCATTCTGGGCAGACCTTGGTTATATGACATGGACGCAATACTATTTGGTCGCTCAAACACGTGTTCTTTTACATATCAGAGCAAAAAGATTAGAGTGGACCCACTCCCACCTAAATCAATCCCAGAACCCAAGGGTAAGGCTATCCATGACAAGAAGGTCAAAGAGCCCAATACAAAATCCTTACACATCATCAACTCAAAAGAATTTGAGCGAGAGGTCAAGGAGGAAGCTGTGGTTTTTGCTTTAGTAGCTAGAGAGGCTACTCTAACATTCTGAGTGTCCTCTTGAGGTGGGACCAATATTGAGGGAGTCTCAGGACATGTTTTCTAAGGATTTGCCAGATGAGCTCCCACCTATGTGTGACATCCAACACACCATAGATTTGGTCTTAGGGGCAACATTGCCGAATCTGTCCCATTATCGCCTGAATCCCACAGAGCACGCAGAATTTTATGGCATTTGCAACTAGAGGCAAAGAAATGAAGTAGTTGAGGAATTTATTTTGAAAAATTCCATGTTGGCTTGGACCAATGCCACTAATATCTTTGCATTGTGATAGTAAAAATACAATGGTAAGTTTGGAAACATTGAAATTAGGCATAGTTATCATTATTGGTTGTATGATCAAATAATAATCCCTTGGGTAATGATGTTTTACAAGGGATACAAGTAAAACGGAGTTGCTGAACGAAAAAATACAACCTTAAAGTAAATTATGAATGCTATGTTGATTAGTTCTGGTTTACTTTAGAATTTGTGGGGGAAAGCAATAGTTTCCGCCAAATTATATTATCAACAAGATGCCTTACAATAAGACACCTTAAGAATTATGGAAAAGCCGATCACTTTCCTATAAATTATTAAAAGTGTGATGGGGTTTAGTAAAGGTGGTGGTCCATATCCCTAAAAGGACTAAAATAGGACCTAAGACAAGCATGGGAAATTTGACAATTTAATGATGACAAATGGGAATATAATTAACGAATGTGACAAGTGTGTGTATGTTAAAGATACCACAAATGACCATGTCATTGTGTAACAAAGTCATGTATAATGGTAAGTCTCAACATATTCGTCGTAGACACAATACCGTAAAAGGCAGTTGATCTCACATGAAATTATTTTCATTAATTACATAAAGTCGAGATAATATTGCGGATCCGTTAACTAAAGGTTTGATTAGAGATCAAGTAAACTGTTCATCGAGGGGAATGGATTTAAAGCTTACATATGAAAAGTCTTCATAATGGCAACCCTACCTAAGTAATGTCACTACGATCATTATGGAGAATACTTCTACCCACTCCTATGATGAAATAGTGATACTTGCTACAAAAATCAGGGTAAGCTATGCTTTTAATAATTCTTATACCTTGGAAATCTGAGTATGGCTAGATACTCTTAATAAGAATTACCTATGTAAGTGTGAAGGGATCGTTTCAATGAAAATTGTCAGGCTAAATTCTTTAAAACACTTATGAAACCAGGTGGTGTTTAAGGCCAAAATGAATACAATCATGAGAATCAACTGTGTTTAGAAATAAGCCGTGTGAATTCTATTGTCTTGGTTTACACAAATGGCTGAACAATTCAAGCCTCATTGGTTAGCTAGTAAATCTGATAGTCTTTCACAAAGGAAGCTTTAAAACCACAAGCTTTCCAAAAGTACTCTATTTGTTTGTCTGCATTTACATTTTTATTTGCATTGTAGTAAGCCAATTTCATTCATGTGGGGGATTGTTGGAAAGCAGTTTTGGTTTTTTGAATGTGCCCTAATTTGAAATCTGACTATTTGGGCATCTTTGAAACAAAATAAAAGTGGAACCCACAAGTCATTTGAAGCAGGTCCACATAGGTTTGTTTTCACCTCAATGAGAACAACGCCGTAGGGTTGGATGCTCAAAACCGTTAATGGGTGAATGAGAAATTGTCTCCAAAAGTGCCCAGTTAAACACTGGTTAAAGGGTGTAAAATTTGAATAGTCCCACGTTGGTTAGCCCTGAAATGTTTGGAGGTTTATATACAATAGCTTTGGACATAAACTTGGGCCCTAAGGGGCACCACCATTTTGTGGAAGGGGGAGAACCTAGCTAACATGGGCAAAGCCCAAACCAACACACACATGCGTGCCGAACTGAACTGGGCCGTGCCGGGTTGGGTTGGGTCAATAAGAAAAAATAAAATAATAAGTTTTATTATTATATTTATTTCTCTCGGATTCAGGGTTGGGTTGGGTCAATAAGAAAAAATAAATTAATAAGTTTTATTATTATTTTTATTTCTCTCGGATTTAGTTATACCTGTGGGGGCATGTCTATTCATGTGGTCTTACCTTTATAGCCTTGTGACTCTTCCAAACCAAACGATCATGTTTGTGACTATTAAAACACCTCTTGCCCCAATGTCTGTTTCATACGAACATGAACATGGCTACTCAATTGCAACTTTCTGATTTCGTGTATGTTTGAACACCATAAGGTGTGACTTTATGCTTGTTCCGAACAGACATGAATAATCTATAAATAAATCGTCCCTCCATCATTTTGAAGATCTGAAATTCATATTGTCCAAAATAGGCATCATAGAGGTGTACGAATTTAAGCATCATAGAGTGCATTATAGCGGTTTTTGTATACAAAGAATACAACACAAGTTTTATTCATTTGGCACACAAATTGCAGTGCTTCTTCTGTGTGTAGTCGATCATTGTATCCTGGGCGGTAGACGTCCGCAAAGCTCATAAGCACCACTGCGAGGGGCAAAATCTATCTTAAGGACATAGTGTCAAACACTAGCCTTGGGCAATTTCGGGTCTGATTTTTGTCAATTCATCCAAACAAGTTGTTGTTTCCATTATATTTTTAAGCATTTTATTTATATGAAATAAGTACTTGTTCTTTACAAAATAGTGCATATCAGTGTTTATATATAGAATATAGAACAACATTTACTTGCTAGAAGAACATGAGAAATAAAAGAAAAGTATAGTATGAATTAAACTTACCCAAAAATAGTGATAAAATTTTAATATACAGGTTATCAGCCCAAATGAAAGTCCGAACAAGGAGTGAAATAAACCCAAACGAATAGGTTTATTATTGCTTTGACAAGTGGATAAATGAAAATCTCAAATCTGTATAGAACTTTGGATGAATTTAAACCAAGTCTAGGAAAGAATTGTCTGAGATTTTATATGGCAATCGAATTATAGATTAAGAAGAAACTTCAGATTAAAGGGATGAGTGAAAGTACATAAACTCTTTGACACTCAGGTCTGTCAAAACAACAACTAAAAGAGTTTAACAGAATAGGGTACACAACGCAGATTGTCTTAGAAATTGGTAGACAAGTAAATAAGGAGGTACACAATAAACTCAAAAAGTTTCAGTTGATTTGGACAAGTATTGATAATTTAAACTTAAAAAGTCAAACTACTATCAAGAATTATAGCATCAAACCAGAGAATATGAATGATGTTAAAAGAAGTAATAAAAGAAGAGAAGAAAAAAAGATGAAAAACTAACCAGCACCAACCTGTTAGAGGCTATTAGCAGCACCAACTACTAATAAGAGATCCCACGGTTCCAACCATGGAGAAGAAGACGAAGCACCAACTTCAACGTAGGGTTTCAATAGAACTTATCATAAAACTGATATATACAATGGGGATTATATCCCTTTATATAGAATTACATCACCCTTGAAAATAGACACCAATAAATCCTAGTCGGTAAACCCTAAAACCCTACTTACTAAAAAGACTTAACTTGGGAAGTAAGACTGACCAAAACTGTCCATGGGCCCCACCTTCTAGAAGTATTATTCTTCTACCTAAAAGAAACACCTTTTTAACCCACTTTATTTCAAGACCGCCACTAAAAAGAAAAAATTCCTGATCTACCCTTATTTTTTTAGCAACTTCTTGGACTCCCCATGATCATCCATGATCATCGAATTTCTTTCTGATGATCTTGAATGCTCCTGCATCATGGAGTCTCATATACCAGTAAAGAGGAGGTCTGATGCGGACATTGAAGACCAAGTGGGACCCACACGTGGCTTGGTGGGGTCCACACATGGATAACCATGAGGGTCTTCTTTGCTACATCTCATGGACACTTTAGTTTAGTAATAGAGTCATTTGTTTAGGTTATTTTACTGTTTTACTTAATATTTTATGTTTTATTAGAGTTTAGGACTTATGGGTCATTTTGATTTGTGTCTTTTAGTCCATCAAGAGTCATTTCGAATAAGGCTGGTCGACAGCCATATGAAGGCCCACGTTTTGGCTAATTTTTTGTCTTTTTTTTTTTTTTTTCAGAAAGTGGGTTTTAAGAATCCCATGTTAGGAGTCCCAATAACTTAGGTTTCTTTATTTATATACTTCTAATATTTTGTTATTTGAGTCCTATTTAAATAAGTGGTTGACATGTAATAGAATCAATGAATGAAAAAAGTTTTTGATGTTTAGAATCCACGATGGGTCTTCTTCCTCCTTAACCAGCGACTGGTTGGGTTCTCCATGGTGAGACTCCATAGATACCTTGATGAGACTCCAAGGTTTAACCTATGTTGATGGTGAGACTCCTCCATTACAGGTACCTATCTTCTTCTTTCCTTTCTTCTCTTTCTTCTTTGTTTCCCTGCTGTTTAAACCATTAAAGAACCCCTCAAATCCCATCAAGAACCATTCTTGTTGAGTTCTTGATTTCCCTAAGACTTGCAGATCTTCCCCAACTCTTTACCTTTGCTGTTTGCACCTGTAAAACCCAAAAGAACCCAATTTAGTACCCTGCAGCAGTCACAGAACAGGGTCTGGGTCTCTTCTGTCCCAGGCCTGAAATTCTAAAATCTCTCTTATCTGAGCCTTGCGATACTTTTGTACTAAAACCCAAACCCAATCTTTTTGTGCCTGGAGCAGTCTTTACACATCCCTGTAATCCATTCTGAAACTGTTAGTTAAAGAAAAACCCCAATTTCTTAGTTATCGTTGGGCCTTTTGAGCCTCTTCTTTGAGGTTTGCCTTGGTACTGAAATGCCAGGACTTCAGGGTATTTTGTAGATCATAACTTAGGTCCACGAGCCTCCTTTATTGGACCTTCTTTATCCTTCTAGTCCCTGCAGATCCATTCCCTATTCTCACTTGACTTAACCCATTTCTTGCTTCTTTTTTTTCCTTATATTATAGCCCAGCCTGACCCTCTGATAATCTGCAGACCTTCATACCATTAACTTCATACCTACGGCAGTAACATACCATCTTTCAAACTGTCCCAAATCTGACATTCTTAGACCTATTTTCTTCTATAAATCCCCTCTGTTATAGCCTTAACTAAATCCTATTCCAGTCTCTGATTACCATTAGCCTGGAGCCTGTAGCTGGTGTTCCTAGTTTCAGCTCTGAACCTTAAACAGAATCTCATCTCTTTTTTCTTTGTCTTTTTCTTTTTAATTCCCTTAATTTATCTTCTGTTTTATCCTTTATTCGGATATAACCTCCGCAGATCTGTTTTGTGTTTTGATAAGTAAATTTTAAGTATTGAAGGTATTCCACTGTTGTACCTTGATTTGCAAGTTGTTGGAACTTTTGATAAGGGTTCCCAAGTCTATTTATTAGAGAAGACTTTTAAAATTCTATAAGAGGAGAGCATATGCAAAATGTAACCGATTCTTTTTTATTCCCTTCCATCATTCTTTCCCATGTGATAACATCTTTCATAAGCTTTTTCTTTGACCTTAAGTTCTATGTCAGTGTAATTTCCCTAATTTCTGTTTCACAGGTTTTGTATCTTCTTCGAAGACTAAGTGATGTTCGACTAAAGATGGGTCTATCTAACCCTGGCATATCACAATAGGACCAAGCTAACAGATCTTTGTGCTCTTTAAGGAAACTAATCAACTTATCCTATTTTGTAGGAGATAGGGATGTACTAATCTATCCTATTTTAGGATCATCACTATCTGCACTAAGGTTTATATCTATGGTTTCGTTTCTTCTATCACTATTTCTTCCTTAGTTCTTTCTTCAAATCTAAGGATTGGTGGAAATTCTGAGGGATGGGTACATACGATCATAGCTTCATTCTTCGCTATGTAAATAGAGGGCCGGAATAAGTGTCAGACCCTCAACAAAAGAATGGATTAAGGTGATAGAGTGTTATCAAGAGACGCTAGGCTTCAGAATTGAAAAATTTTATCTTTTTTTTTTTTTTTTGTAACGCTCATCAAGTTCTTGTTTGATCTGCTGTTGTTATAACACCACAATATTTGTCCTTTTGGGATTAATGATCATTCGCTATCCTTTAAGTTATGAGAGGACGGAATGGAAGACTCTTCATGAGTGAGAGCCCCTGAGCCATGGTGCGTCTTACCCTTAAAAATCCTTGGCTTGATAGAGTATTGCCTTTCGTCCCTATAACCCTAGCCCTAAAAAGCTTGGAAAATTACCACTTTTGGCCCTTTGAAAAGTATAAAGCTTCTAATTCTAAGCCCTTCTATTTTAGGGATCTCGCCCTGACATTTCCAGAAGAGGCTTCTGCCCTTACCCATACGATGTGCTTGCATACAAAAATGAATTAGAAAAGGCGCATTTAGCCCTTCCGTTTTTGGCTTTAAGGCTTCCATGTTGTTGGGCTTATTGGTCTATTCTGAAATCTTCAAATGCCTTAGTTTTGAGATGGCAAGTTGTCTTAGCTGTCGTAGTGCCAACCCATTTAATTAGGGACAGGCCAGCCAGTGGGTCAGCTAAAGCAAATATATAGTAGTAGTATATATGAAACCAAAAACTTGAGATTTGTACTTCCACTTCCGGGTTGCCCACTTTCATTTTGAAATGAGTAACGGAAGTGGGCTCAACTGTTAAGGGGAGAACCGGAGGTCTTCCTCTGCATCAAGATCATGGGGAAGTACTGCTTGATCATTTCTACCAACTTAAAGCCCCCATTGGAATTCCTTTTATGCAGTCTCTTTAGATAACTTACATTATCTCTATTACTAATTCTTTGTGTACCTTGGTGTTCCTAATTGTCCACTCATTTTTGTTTGATCCCCAGTATGGTAGCAATTACGACCCAAGAAGTAATAAGTACTTAGGCATGGACTTAGAAAACCCCTATTTGCCACAACCCCCTTAGATCGTTTTATTCGTGCTTGAAAAACAACCCCATCGGTTTGCTTCTTTTAATGGACATTCTTAGCCGGCCTCTGAGGGTTAACACCCCATAGATCAGATCGTGAACTCTTTCAGACCCTTAGTTTCATTTAGATGAGGCTATGAATATAGGCCGTAAACCTAGCGTATCCAATGACTGATTTTACTCAAGTAGTCCCACCTGACGTACCGACCAGAGCGTGAATACTTTTTTGCGCTTGCCTAGGGGAGGACCGCTGGACCACCCTATTTGCTTGAGCTAGATGCTTGTTTCCATAGTTATAATACAATAATGCAAACATTGGCTTTTTGCTGCTTATCCACTTCTCTACAAGGTCTACGTTTTCCTTCAGACTGTGCCAAGCTTGTGGGTTGTTTAAGTAGGTTGGGCCAGGTTTGGTTAATCTTTTGGAATTATCTCCAAGAAGGATCATCGCTCCCTTCATACGCCTTGCTGCTTTATCTAAGTAGGTTTGGGCTAGGTTGTTGCACTTCTTCCTTCGAGGGTCATTGAGATACTCTTCATGCTCACAGAGGAGCTGCATCCTGCATTGCGCCTTTAGCGACTTTTCAATCTTCCTTTGAGGGGATCCTGAAGAGGTTTTTGTACTTTTTGTCTCCTGCATCATAGAGATAGATCGTCTACCTAGGCATAGTTAAGGAGCTTTGGAAATCTTCCCAATTTCTTATAGGGAGAAGGGATGGCTAAGAGCATCACTCTAGTTATCCGAAACCAGGTTAGGATCTAGTTTCTAACGTTTGATGGATTGCGAGGTTCAAACAATAGAAAATTTTATCCATTGATGCAAGCCCTCTTTGTTAAAAAAAAAAAAAAAATCTTTATGGCTAATCAAAGTCAAAGTGGCTGGCTTATTTTGAATGGGTCACCAATAGAATTGTCGGTTCAAATGTTGAGAATCTAACATCAAGACCACCTTAAAAGTTACCCAGTCTAGGATGAGTCCCTGCCGTTCATTCAACATTGCTACAATCGGAGCACGCATTCGTCGAAGCCGTATCTTACTCAACACAAATAGTAGCAACCAAAGCTATGAGTTATTCCTCAAGTAGAGCTAGCTAGAAGTAGTTCCTCAAGAGAAGGTGCTTTACTTCTTAATTTCTAAGCATTGAGCTCCACTAAAAAGGAGAGAGTTCTTTTCTGGGGATCAACTACCAGGATGATCAGGAAGCTTTCTATGAAAATTTCCGTACAAATAATCCAACAATCACCCGGCTTGTTCTAATTGACAGTGGCAGCGAAATGCCATAATGGTTTATTAATTCCTGGTGGAATGTTTTTGGAGTAAAGAAAAAGTGAAAGAGTGCAAAACTAGAGTGATTCACCCCCACTTGCATGGGGATCCTCTCTTTCCATACCTTTATTATAATGACAGAGGCCTAGTCTCTCTCATAGGAATGTGCAGCTAGGAACTTAAAAGGTTTCTCCATCTCCCATCATCAATTTATCGACGATACAACCATCTTCTTTGAAGCCTCTGGGATCCAAGCAAGAGTGCTAAGGAAGATTCTTTGTAATTAGGCAGAACCTCGAGGCAATCTATCAATTCTAAACAAAAAAAGAAGTGTTTTTTATATCAATGCAAATGAGTAGTTCTAGAGCAGAGGAGTATTATGAGAAAATTGGATGGGTAGTTGGGTCTCCTTTTCATCTTGGTGGACATTTGAAAGATCCATCGAGTTGGGATATTGATAGAATTAATGGTAAACTGTCGACTTCGAAGGGTCATTTTCTTTCTTTCTTTTGTTAGAAGGATGTCTCTTCTTAAGTCTTCTCTTCAGAGTTTACCTAAGAAATATAGATTGTTGTTTTGGATTCTATTC
>JAOXJP010285403.1:0-19189 GCA_025762735.1 Platanus orientalis | reverse complement strand
GCTGCTGGCCGATCCGCAGTGGATCGGCCGATCCTTGACTGGATCGCCCGATCCATGAGTGGATCGGATCGGGATCTTTCAGGTCCGATCCCGATCCCGAGTTTTTGATCTATGCTTATGACTCACCAACAGCGGTAATGTTCACCAGCGCAAAGAAAGATGCCCCTGTCAACACCCCGAGTCCTTCTGGTTCACAGCCACAAGCTTTTAACTCCGCTAGTATAACGACCAGAAGTCAACTGGAAGCAAGTGTTAGGACACCTAGAACACCCTCAATAGGGCTGCCCATTACTGGGAGGGGTCCTGCAGCTTCTCCTGTTATGGTCCATCATGAGGATAGTCCTTACACCACACCTAGGACTGTTGCGACAGTCAACATTACCTCTACCTCACAAGGACCTGAGGTGACGATAGTAGGATCAAGAGGAGGTCAATATCTACCTACCAAGCCTATGACATATATAGAAAATGTAGACGTCAGGGAATACCATTTTGACTCCAAAAGGGAACACACTACAATCATAGAATGGCGAGCCCAAGTAGAAAGTTGGGATCGTCATTGGGCTGCCCTACACCACTATATCAGAATTAAAAGACATGATTGAGCAACTCATACTTGAAAGATAGGGCATGGCCCCACCAAATTATAATCTTACTGCAACAGAATCAGCAAGGACGACTATCCTTAGCCAAATGCAAGAAGGGTACCCTCATTACACACCAGAGTATACTTTTGCCTCCTTGTTAGGAGCTCTCCTGACTGCAAGTGTCGCACCTAACATACCTATTCTACAAAGATCACTTACACAGGGGTTCCCGCAAGGCCCACATCCACAAGGGCTTAGTTAGGCTACTCATCATTAATGGAAACCATCCTCATATGGACCTACACCTCCCTGGACATATGGCTACAATGCATATACACAGCCTCCTTACATGCAACAGGGTCCATACGTTCACCCAAACGCGCCCATGGTGGACCCTAATTATATGTGGGCAATGATGATTAAGATGCTTAATGAATACAAAGAGCAAGAAACTGTGAGTACATATGCCACCAGGAAGCCATACCCTCCACATGGATGCGGTACCTTTTTCACCAAAATTTGTCCAGCCTCACTTCAATACATTTAATAGAGTGACATGTCTAAAGCAACATATTGTCCATTTCGAGTCCCGATGCAGCACTATCACCCAACAAGGAGAATTGTTGTTAAAATTGTTTGCCAATGTCTCTAGACAGGGTTGCTTTCACATCGTATTCAAACCTAAAATCCTATTCCATTCCGGATTAGGATTCGATAAAACAAGCATTCGTGCAACAGTTTCATGGCACTTATAGGCCAATGAAGTTATATGAACTAACTAATGAGAAGCAACGGGACAATGAGTTAGTGGTGGATTTTATTAACATATAGAAGAATATGTCTTATGCTTATGAGAATGCACCTCCCATCAAAACACTCATTGAGATGTGTCTATAGAATATAATCTTTGAGCTTTCTCTCCACCTTACGGCCTAGAAATACTTCGGGTTTGATGATCTAATATCCAAAGTGTTTGCTTTATAAAGGAGGTTGCTAAACCACAAACGTGAGAAAAGAGGAAAAATGGTGGTTTACAAGATGTAATCAATCATGGTTGACACTAAAAAGTCACCTACCAAGTTAAAAGTTAAACATATTACAGAGATAACTAAGCTAGCTGGGCAAGAAGCTCCTCCTAGAAGGCCAAGCATGAAGGAATGGTTGGAAAAAGCATATACATTTCATCATGATAATTTAGAGAGTCTCTTTAAACAAACAATTGAATCTCAAGATATCATACTCCCTGAGTCCAAAAGACCTGCAGAAGTTGACAAAGTCAATGACCCAAAATATTGCAAATATCATTGCATCTTGGGCCATACATTGCAAGATGGTTTTATGTTTAAAGACAAGCTTCAGGAATTGATTGACAAGAACATTATGGAATTGGACGCAGATATGAGGGTTGCAACCATTAATGCCGTCTTCATTAATGAATACATGGTTGACCTCATCGCCATTCAAGATAATGGCAACGACAGTAATAATAAAGGCGATTAGGTCACATTTGAGAGCAAGATGACACGAAAGAGAAGACTCCAAACTGTAACTCAGGAAAAGAAGAAGGTTCATAAAGTCAAGGCCTCCCAATCGATGCTTTATGAGGATGACATGTTAGAGAAACCTTTACAAGTACTGGTTATGTTGGAAGAGTTTATGCCTGAAGATTTTCTTCAATACTCAGTCATCACTTGTAATATGGCGTCAATTGTACATGATGATAATCCTCGTCTACACAGAGAATCACATCTAGCACCAACACCACACGGGTCAACAATAGTGATCAATTGGTTGTAAAATAGCTTAACATACCAAGATCACTCTAAGGGGATGACTATTCCAATGGTAGTTTATAGATATAATGTCAGTGGTATCTCCATCGCATTAATATGTTTTATACAAGACCCTCAACTACGATCGGTGAGAATTACCCGTTTACCTATGAAACCCTAGAAATGTACATACTTCCAGAATGCGTTAACCAAATTCAAGAGACGAGCCTTCCCTTGCCATCGAGCCGTATATTTCGAGGCATTTCCTCCACGCTTTGAGGTTCCACTGTTCTCTACTTTCTCAAATGAAAGCTATAAATGCCCATGACATCACCTATTTAAGTTCATGATATCATGTAGAGAGGTAATGCACAATGACAATTTCCTACTGCGATTGTTTCCACTCTCATTAGACGGTCCTCTATTGGATTGGTACATACATTTAGTGTGGCAAAACATACCTTCTTGGGGCCATTTGATTGAAATGTTTATTCATGAATTTATGAGGCCGGGCATGGAACCAAATGATCCTTGGAATATGGATCCCCTAAGATAACCCCCATAACAACAGACATACGAAGAATGGGAGGGTGCCCTTGATCAGATTATTGCACAATTTCTGGATTCCCGACAGTGTGGCAAAACAAGGCAACCTATTAGACATGAGGTATATCTTACTCAATTCACAAAGGACTATCAGCTCCCTTCGCTCACACTATAGACAGGGGATGGGGATTCCTATTTCTATACCAACCGTTTCTTGCAAGAAACTGGTCTACCGGCTACCGCTCATGATTTACTGGTGCGACTTTTTTTGATTTCACTGGAATCACATGCTTTTGATTAGTACCTGACTCTACCATCATGTTATGTTTCTTCATGGAAATTGCTCATTGACCGTTTGTATCACCGACAAACGGAATATAGACATGATCTTCAATATATACAAAGTGTGGTACATTTCCTACCTCAAGATCAATGGGACGTCGACATGAATGCTAGTGACTCCTCGACTTCAGCTAACGAAGACAATGATGCCCTAAATCTATGGCAAACCCGACGTCGTGATTTAGCCTTGCAAGACATACCACCCTTGGTCACCGACTTAGACGGCTCTAGCGATGATGATGATTCTAGCTTCATCTCTGCTTCTCAAAATTTTTCTAAGGATGGAATGTATGCCCCTCCCCAAGTAGGGACTTGTAATGTTACCAAACTTAAAATCACTACCCCGATAGAGGGAAGTCAACCGCACTCCCGGTATGTCAAGCTATGATCTAAGAAACATATTCTACCACGAGGTCCTACAGCCAATCAACAAGTCGATGTAATAAAGAAGACGACTATAGAAGCTGAACACAGTAAGGCCATCAAGAAGACAGAAAACCCCATCCCATACGATGTGATGGCGCACCTAAAGAAGATCCCATCATTGTTAACTGTCTATGATACCCTCCGCATGTCACCTGAGCTCAAGGCTTCTATGATCTATGCATTAACTCACCCAGACGAGTTTGCCACAAATGATGAGATTGCTAGAGATTCTTGGCAGATTACAACACGAGAAAGATTGTGTATGCCCAAAGTCACTTTTGAAGACATTGATTGGTATTTCGATGATCCTAGCCATAATAGACCACTATTCATCATAGGCTCTATTGATAATCAACCTGTATCTAGAGTAATGATCGATGGTGGCTCAATAGTCAACATTCTTCTGGCTAAAACCTTGGACTACTTGGAAGTAGATCCATCTCAGCTTAGGCCCAGTATGCCTGTTGTCCAAGGCTTTAATCAAAATGAGCAACGTCCTCTCCGCTTCATTATGCTAAGGACAAAGTTTGGCTCCATAGAAGACTGGACCCCCTTCTACTTAATTGATGCAGACACTACTTACAATGCCCTCATTGGTCAGCCATAGATGCATAAGTTCTAAGTGGTTCCATCAATATATCACTAGTGCATTAAGTACCCCTTGCAAGATACACAGGGCACTATAATAGCTGATAATAATCCCTTCCAAACGGTGGATGCTTATTTTACCGATGCCATGTATTAGCAAAAGACTAATCCCTAGTGGATACCACACGATGTCTTAGGGAAGAACAATGAAAGTAGTATCAAACCTCGAAATCTTAAGGTAAGGCATGACATTAAAGCTGTCAAGGATAAACCTACATTGTTACTAGAATCAATAACACAGAATTTCATCATCTTGTTAACACATCTA
Organism: Platanus orientalis; assembly: GCA_025762735.1. NCBI lineage: Eukaryota > Viridiplantae > Streptophyta > Magnoliopsida > Proteales > Platanaceae > Platanus > Platanus orientalis. The sequence goes on along the minus strand of JAOXJP010285403.1, from coordinate 14,600 downwards.
TCAGGAGCATAGGTAGATCCTTATCGAGCACATTCCATTTTCCTACTTGAAGGTCCTATCCAGTCTACGGACCATTCAGGACATATATCAAAAAGAGAACTCAAAGACCCACCCAGACAGTCTGTTGCCACATATGAAGTTGGCCCCTCAATTACTCTAGAACTCTAACTTTGACTAGCAGGAGAAATTGAAGAATTCTTATAAGGGCAAGGAAGTTCTAACCCAACAGTTTGAGTGTCTAGTCCTCCACTCTAAGAATAAAGATGACACAAGAGGGTTCAGTAGGAAACCCACAAAGTTGAAAGTTTCTTCACATGCAATAATGACATATGGGATTGACTTACTAGAAGATGCTCCCTTTGAATGTTTGTTTGCGGAAACACAATTGCCGCCCTTAGAAGATTTTATTATGGGGCCATTGATGCCCGCTCCCCTAGAACTTGAAGACGGGGGTCAAGCAATAGTAGACGACTTGATTAAAGTGAACCTACGCATAGAGGAAGACTTCCGCCCCACTTTCATCAGTGCATGCCTTTCCCTAGAAGAACAAACACAACATCTCAAATTCCTAAGATAGAATTAAGATGTATTCACCTGGAATTATTCTAAAATACTAGGACTGAACCCCAATGTGGTTGTTCATCGCCTTGCCATCGACTCATCTCAGTGGCCCATTAAACAACACCATCGTAAGGCCATACATGATATCACTGATAAAATAGAGGAAGAAGTGGAAAAACTACTTAAAGCCAGGTTTATTCTTGAGGTTTGATATCTGAAGTAGCTCACCAATATCATGCCTGTAAAGAAAAAGAATGGTTAGATCAGGGTGTGCATCGATTATAGGGACCTTAATAGTGCATGCCCTAAAGACGACTTTCCTCTACCACTCATAGAGTTATTGGTAGATGCTACCACGGGGTATGAAGCTCTCTGTTTCATGGACGATTATTCGGGACATAACCAAATCCAAATAGCCCTAGAGGATGAAGAGGCTATTGTATTTCATATGCCAATTAGAATATTTTGTTATAGGGTCATGTCCTTCGGTTTAAAGAATGTCGGTGCTACTTACTAGAGGGAAATGACTTATATATTTGAGGACCTGTTACATGATGTGGTCGAGTTCTACATCAACAATTTGGTCATAAAGACAAAACTCAAGAAACACCACATTGCCAATCTAAATCAAGTCTTTCAACGGCTTCGTTGTTATAATTTAAAACTAAATCCTCTCAGCTTTTGGTGTATCATTGAGGCGATTCTTCGGATTTATCGTCCAACACAGGGGAATGGAAACAAATCCTAAGAAAATTATGGCCATAGTCGAGATGCCAACACCACAGAACATCTCTGAACTTAAGAGATTACAGGGAAGACTTACATATATCCATCGGTTCATTTCAAATCTTTCAGGACGTTGCCAGCCCTTTTCACGCTTAATGAAGAAGGGAGTTCCTTTTGTATGGGACCAAGTTTGTCAAAATGCTTTTGACAGTATAAAATAATACATGTTGAATCCACTGGTACTCATGAAACCAGCTCCGAGCAAACCATTATTATTATACGTAGCGGCTATGGAATCATCTCTTGGGGCACTACTAGCCCAACATAATGAGGAAGGCAAAGAGCATGCTCTTTATTACCTCAACAGGACGATGGTCGGCACTGAGCTAAACTACTCACCCATGGAAAAGATCTATTTGGCTTTAGTTTTTGCACTACAAAAGCTACGACATTATCTCCTTACCACAATAGTACACCTTATATCAAGGGCCGACCCATTGAAGTATATTATGAGTTGTCCCTCCGTACAAGGGCGTATTGCCAAGTGAACTGTCCTTCTTTTAGAATTCGACATTCACTATATTCTACAGTGTGTAGTCAAAGACCAAGCGTTACCAGATTTCCTAGTTGTGCATCCAGTACCTGACGATTCACCTTTCCAAATGAATTTCCTAATGAGAACATTATGCACGTCTAGGTAAAGAAAGATTGGGAAATGTTCTTCGACGGGGCATCTCGAGGACCTTCTATCGCCTCAGGAGATAATATAGATAAGTCTTTAGGGATCAGCATCATTTTCATCACCCCAGATAATGTATCATCATGCACTTGCTTACATTGACAAAGGATCGCTCAAATAACAAAACTGAGTATGAAGCCCTGATCACAAGACTCGAACTAGCTTTGGAAATCCCCATAAAGGACCTGACAGTTTATGGAGATTCGAGCTCATTGTCTGTCAAATGAACGGTCTTTACCATATCAAAAAGTCAAGTCTAACACCTTATTTTTAAAGGACTAAAGATTTGGCCAAGTTGTTTAGACGCTTGCAGATACAACATGTCAAAAGGGACCATAACGAGCAAGCTAATGCACTTGCTAGCTTGGCAACATCTCTTATGCACCCAATGGACGATTATTTAGTTGTCCACATTGGAGAAGGAAGGGTTGTCTCCCCATTTGCTGCAGAAGAAGATGTCCTCCTGGTTTGCGACACCGAATTACGAGAAGGTGATGCACAAGGTATGAATGGTAAACCAACCTTAGAAAATGAAGATTGGTGTGAGTCCCTAATTCAACATCTCATGGATAGAAGGGAGCCATCGATCCTATCAAGCATTTTGAAATAAGACGACGCACCCTGTGGTTTACTCTACAAGGTAATCAACTATATAGGAGGTCATTTAATGGCATATTGTTGTGTTGTCTGTCAGCCGATGAGGCTAGCATTGTGATGAATAAAGTACATGCTGACATGTGTAGCGGACATCAGAGCAACCCTAAGCTCCAATATTAGCTAAAAGGACTTGGCTATTACTGGACAATAATGATGGTTGATTGCATTGAATAGGCCAAGACATGTCGCATTTGCTAATGAATTTTTTGGATTCGGAGATCGGATGAATCTCTAGGGGTTTTTGCAAGGGTCATTTCTTAGTCAGGATTTCCATAGATTGGGAGATTGGCTAAAGTTGTTCTCGAGTAGTGTCTGTTTTGTGGTGAATCCTTTGGAGAGTAGAGACTTAGGGGTGCACAGGATCTGAAATTACATCATTTGGACCACAGATGAGGCTCTAGGGGTCCTTTGAGGGTCCAGGGGTCATTCTCTGAGTAGAAAGGGTAAAATGGTAATTTTTTGCCCGTGGGTCAAAAAAGGTGAAAACATGAATTCTTTTCCTGTGATGCTTCATGGCAAGAAAGCTTACATAGGCAAAGAAATTCAGTGATCTAGATGACAAATAATAAGTATTGAGCCTTTGAAGTCAGAAAGGCAAAATAATAATTTTTTCAACTGTGATGCTTTAGTGAAAATATGCTTACAAGAGATGGAAAACTTACTAATGACATTAATAGAGTTCTAAAATGTGGAACCTCAAAGTCACATTGATACTTTTGATAAAGATTAGGGTTTGTCCAGTAATGGTGTTTTTGGGCTATAATAAGGTTCTTTGACTGATTCATTCGCGACTGGAACATCTGGAAAGACTTTTGTGGGAATGCCTAACCTCTTAAAGTCCAAGTTTGCTCTTCTTAAGCCAGGGGTGCTTAAGGTTTTGATGTCTAAAAACTGTTATGTTGTCCTTATGCCATCACATGACCTGAGTCAAAATTTGGGTGCTGACAAACGGTATCTCTCTAAGGCCAAGGAGATCAAAGATAAGGCCTCAGGGGCTAAGAAAGGTAGTCAACCGGTGGTCGCCCGAGTGGCCCTTCAGATGGCCGCCCAAAAGAGAAAACGCCACCCTGTTTCTGGTGACTCCTCTGAGCCTTAGGCCCTTGAGGTGGCTCCAACACCTCCTATGGCTTCTCTAACGCCATTTCGGTCGTCGACTAAGATAGAGACAGGGGAGCTCTTCTCCGCTCCCCACAGCCCAGGTTTAGGCTGTGTCCACCCAAGTGGCTAACCCTCAGGCTATTTCCCAAGTCCGTGTCCCCTGGATCTCTGTTGTCGAGGCCCCTACTGTCGTGCTCGAGGCTCACTCTCCCTCAGCCATGGCGACTGCAACCGTGACCCAGGAGGGGCCTTCTACTCCTCCCTCGATAAGCGAGGAGGCTCTATTGGGCCCGTTACTTGGCTACTAAAGCCTAACCTCAGGGGAGACTCTTTTTGGGGGTGATCCCCTTACCGATCTGGAGTACCTGCAGAAGAACGTCTCCACACCAGCCGTGCACAAAGACTTGATGCATTATATGGCTAAGGTAAAGCCCTTTACCCCCTCTATCTTTCTCTCCTTTTCTTTTTTTTAGGTACTTGGTATTAATCTAGCACTAGTTTTGTAGACCGTGGTTCTAATGACCTCTACTATTCATAGGCATAAATTCAGCGACCAGGTTAGGGCCAAGCACCTGGAGCACCTTTTCCAGCAGAGGAAGGTGAACTTGGCCCTAAAGGAGGCGAAGGCCATTATCGCTGACCTCGAGGGGAAGCTAAAAGAGTCTAAGGAGTCCTACAACAGGGTGGCAGCCCATGCTGCTGAGTGGGAGAGACGTGTTGAAAACCTGACTGCTCTCTTACAATACTCCTAATGGGATGTTAAGTGGGCTAGGGAGGAGTTGGGGAACGAAAGGTTGGGTCGCATCCAGGCAGAAAATTACCTCAAGAAGGCCGTTGAAGATGCTATGAGGCAGGCTGTGGCTAACACTCTAGATCGGGTGCGCCTTTAGGTTGAGGTGGAGAGGGAGGTTGAAAGGCAAGCAATGAGGGAGGAGGCCTCCTAGGTGGTCGAGGCCAAGTACTTGGCCTCAGATACTTTCGGTCTTATCAAAGCCGATTGCTTCTAGGAGGGTTTCAAGGAGTTCCGGGACTTAGTGGTTGAGCGGTACTTGGACTTGGACTTCTCGTCCATCCAGCCTAAAGTGCCCAAGGTCAAGGACGAGCAGGAGGAGGGGGTTGACCGAGAAGATGCTGGGGTCGACGAAGAAGTGGCCGAGGGAGGGCATGGTGCAACAACAGAAGGGTCAGCCGAAGAGTTGGCAGCGCCTGAAACTATAGATGTCAGTCAAGGGGATGCAGGGAGGGGCGGTCTTGAGGGATGCCAACCCCGATGTTTAATTGTATTTACCTCCCCCCCTTTTTTTGTAACTATTACAACTTAATGAAATTCTCCTTTTTGTGTCTCCTATTTCTTATTCGTAGTATTCCTATACATGTGTATTATTTTTTTTGTGATGTACGCGTGTCTAAGTAGGCAAGAATGCCTAATCGTAAATATTTCTAAGTATAAGTGGGTCTCGGGGGTTTTGAGCTTTTCTCTTAAGCAAGGTAAGAGGCATCCAATTTTTCTAAGTGTCGGTGTGCGTCATGATGTTTTCTTCTTATGTTTCGGGTGCACTCTCAGGTAGGTTGAGGCAAGTGGCTATAAAATTTATCCAACTGTTAATACCCCCCGGGGCAATCGACGTTCTCCCGAGTGAAAATTTTAAAGTATAGGGATCCCTTGGTAATAATATGAAGGCTTGTCGGGTCCCTCGCAATTCTTGGTACTAAGGGTTCCTGGTGGCACCCTTTTTAGCCTTTCATAGTTAGTGCCGCCAAGTATCCTTAGATACTCATCTAGGCTTGAATCATATGCTAGGGGGTGTAGGTGTACTTACTTAGTGAAGGCGAGGGGACTCGGGTTCTTCCCATAGGTTTACATGGCTTCTTACTCTCATTGCGTTGCTTTAACCAGGAGGTCGCTTGATTTTAAAACTAGGGGCTAGCCATGTTACTTTGAGTCGGAGGGGCATGACAGCCTTGGGGTCATCCTCGTGACCTGAGGGTTAACCTTGTAACCCTGGGCTAGTCTTGTAGCCTGAGTTGATGGGGCGTGCCAGTCTTGTGGCTTGGGGTCATTCTCGTGACTTGAGGGTTAATCTTGTAACCCGAGGCTACTCTTGTAGCCTAAGTCGGTGGGGTATACTAGTCTTGTGGCTCGGGGTCATCCTCGTGACTTGAGGGTTAATCTTGTAACCCAGGGCTAGTCTTGTAGCCTAAGTCTGATGGCTTTGTGCTTTGTCGATCCTGCATGGTTGAATCATTTCAACAGTTAGAACGATAACCTTAATTTCATTGATAATACTTTCTCAAATGTTTTACATTCCAGGGTCGTCGTAAAGGCTCCCCCTACATTGTCTCAAGGTGGTAGGTACCAGGTCGGTTGTAGCGTGTTACCCGATAGGGCCCTTCCCAACTCGGCCCTAGCTTTCCCTTAATCGGGTTTTGGTTCACTAGAGACACCTTCCATAGTACTAAATCCTCGACCGTGAATCTTCTTGTCTCGACTCAGGAGTTGTAATACTTGGCCATCCTTTGTTTATAGGTGGTTGTTCGAAGTGCAACTTCATCTCTTTTCTCTACTAACAAATTGAGGTTGAGCCTAAGGCCTTCCTTATTTTTCTCTGAATCGAAGTTGGCTACTCGGTGCATGGTCATCCCAATCTCGACGGGTATTAATGTCTCAGTTCCAAATGCCAGCTAGAATGGCGTTTCTCCCGTGGGGGTCCTTATTGTGGTGCGGTATGCCTTGAGGACACTTAGGAGTTCCTCGGGCCAAAGGCCTTTAGAACTGTCGAGCCTCTTCTTGATTATGCTCAGAAGTGTTCTGTTTGTGACTTCTACCTGGCCGTTAGCCTGAGGGTGGGCCGGGGAGGAGAAGTGATTCTTGATACCGAGCTTGACACAAAATTCCCGGTATCTGACATTGTCAAACTACTTACCATTGTCGCTGATGATGACCTGGGGGATTCCAAATCGGCAGATGATGGACTTCCATGTGAAGTCCCGGATGTTCTTCTCGGTAATCTTTGCCAAGGACTCAGCTTCCCCCCACTTGGTGAAGTAGTCGATGGTTACCACTAAGAACCTCATTTGTCGTCTCCCCCTGGGAAGTGGTCCAACTATATCGATTTCCTATTGAGTAAAGAGCCAGGGCCCCACTATCGGGACCAATTCCTCTGCCGGTACCTTAGAAATGTTAGCGAATTTCTAGCACTTGTCTCATTTTCGAGCAAGGAGGTCGGCATCCCTTTGCATAAATGGCCAATAGTAGCTGGCCCTGATCGCTTTGTGGGCCATTACCCTTCCTCCCGAGTGGCTCCCGCATATCCACTCGTGTATCTCTCGGAGTACATAGTCTGCTTCCTCTTCGGACAAGCACCTGAGTAGGGGAAGAGTAAAGCTTCTTTTATAAAGAGTGTCACCGATTAATAGATATCGACTCACTCGAGTTTTCACCTTTTTGGCTTCTTCCTTGTCTTCAGGTAATGCGCAACTCTTCAAAAACCTTATAATCCGACTGGGTCCATTTAGGCTCAGGGCTCACCATGTTGACTTCCCTTTCCTCTCTCATTTTGATACTAGGCTCGAGCAGGTGCTCAATGAGGATCCCAGGGGCTAAGTCCCCTGTAGTGGATGATGCGAGTCTGGCCAGCTTGTCAGCCTTTTCATTGTCTCCCTATGGGACCCGTTGTATGTGGAATCCCTTGAACTGGGACTTCTCTTTTTCAACAATGGCGAGGTATTGCCTCATCCGGTTATCTTTTGCCTCGTATTCCCCTTGTACTTGTCTGACTACTAACTGAAAGTCGCTATGAACCTTAACCTTCCTAGCCCCAAGTGCGTGGGCGAGGCGCAGTCCCGTGATCATTGATTCATATTTGACCTTGTTGTTAGTTACCTTGAAGCCAAACCTGATGGCATACTCAAGTTTGTCTTTCTTCGGTGTGACAAGGACTGCTCCTCCCCCAGTTGCGCTATTGGTGAAAGAATGTCTACATGCATGAACCATTCTGCCCGATCTGTTTCCTTCTGTGGTTTGTCTTGCATATCGATCAATAGATCTGGTGCGTGGGTATACTTGGCAATGAAGTCCGCCACCGCTTGGCCCTTGAGATCTCTTCAAGGATGGTACTCGATGTCAAATTTGCCCAATTCTACCGACCATTTGACTAACCTCCCTAAGGTCTCAAGCTGGTGGAGTATGGCTTTAAGCGGCTAATTTGTCAAGACCCGTATGATATGGTCTTAAAAATAGGGCCTTAATCATCGAGTAGTGATGATAAGCACAAATGCCATCTTCTCCGCCCTCGGATACCTTTCTTCTGCCCCCCCTGAAGACCCTACTAGTGTAGTATACTGGTGCTTGTACCCCAGCCTCTTCTCCTATCAGTATCGAGCTAACTGTTGTCTCTAACACCAACAAGTATAGGTAAAGTGCCTCACCATGTTTTGGTTGATTGATCAATGGTAGGTGCCCGAGGTGGTCTTTAAGTTCCTGGAATGCCTTGTTGCATTTTTCGTCCCAGTGGAAGGCCTTCCTTAACAGTCGGAAAAAGGGGTAGCATTTGTCTGTAGCTCGAGAGATGAACTTGCTTAATGTGGTGACCCTTCTGACTAGGCGTTGTACCTCCTTTATATTTCTTGGGGCTTGCATGTCGAGTATAGCCTTCACCTTCTCGGGGTTGGCCTCTACATCCCATTGGGACACCATGAACCCAAGGAATTTCTCGACCGACACCCCAAAAGTGCATTTGTTGGGGTTAAGCTTCATCTTGTACTTCTTCAAAGTCTGGAAGATCTTACTTAAATCCGAGAGATGTTGTTCAAGTTGTACACTCTTTACCAGCATGTCATCTACATATACCTCGACGTTCCTCCTTATCTAGCTTTTAAACATCTCGTTGATGAACCTCTGGTATGTTACCCCCATGTTCTTTAGCCCAAAGGGCATAACCTGATAACAGTAGAGTCCTCGGTCAGTAATAAAGGTGATCTTCTCCTAGTTGGACTCGTGCATTTTTATTTGATTATACCCTAAGAAGGCATCCATAAAGCTAAGGGTTTGGTGGCCGGCCATGGAGTCTACCAGCATGTCGATCATCGGGAGTAGGAAGTTGTCCTTCAGGTAGGCCTTGTTGAGGTAGGTGAAGTCAACACACATACGTCACTTTCCATTTGGCTTCCTTACCATGACCACATTTGCTAGCCAATCGGGGAAATAGACTTTCATCACAAAGCCGGTTGTCACTAACTTTTCTACCTTCTGTGCAATTATTTGGTTTCTCTCGGGGGTGAAGTTTCTCTTCCTCTACTTGACTGACCTCGAGGCTGGGTCCACATTTAGCCTATGCACAGCCACGCGGGGGTCTATTCCTAGCATGTTTTTATGTGTCTAAGCAAACACGTCCCAATTTCTGGTGAGGAAGTCTCATAGTCGGGCCTTGAATTCTTCAAGCAAGTCGGCTCCCACTCGGGTGACTTTGTCGGCTGTGTTAGGGTCGAGGGTAACATCCTCTAATTCTCCCTCTGGTTCTGCAATTGCCTGGGCTCTCTTGTCTCGGACCTCTAAGCTGTAGATCGACATGTTTTCTTTTGGGGTTGGCTCCCCTTTGAGCGAAGCCATGTAGCACTCCCTAAATGTTATCTGATCACCTTTAACTTCTCCGACTCCCCTTTCGGTTGGGAAGCACATCAAGAGGTGGTAGGTCGAGGTGACCGCCCTGAGCCGATTGAGCACGGGCCTCCCTAGAATTGCATTGTACATAGAAGGGCAATCTACTACTAAAAATTCAACCACCCAGGTTAGTTAACGCTCCTTCGAGCCCACGGTTACTGGCAGGCTGATAGTCCCTAGCGACAACCTGTCGCCCGTAAATTTGACCAAATGTGTCAGGGCTGGCTTCAACTCGTCTTGCCTGATACCCATTTGATTAAAGGCCGAGAGGGAGAGAATGTTTGCCGAGCTGCCGTTGTCGATAAGGATACGATGAGTGATGTAGTTGGATATCACTAGTGCCACCATCAAGGTGTCGTCGTGCGGCTGGCTTACCCTTCGGGTGTCTTCTGCCAAGAAGGTGATAGGAGGATGACCTGCCTTTTAGCACTTGGCCGACCTCTCGGTCATCATTAGCTACTAGTTTCTCTCCTTGCAAATTTGTCTCAAGTACAACTTCCTCGCCGAGTTGGATTCCCCTCCGACAACAAATCCTCTAGCTATCGTTCATATTTCTCCTATTGGCCCTTCAGGTCTTCTTTCTTGCTGAGGAGGGAGGTCTGGACTGGTGTTCTCATGTCTGGCTTACTATCGTCCTGTGACAAACCTCTGTAGTCACCCCCGTTGAATGAGGGCTTCTATTTGTTCATTTAAGTCAAAACATTGGTTGGTGTTATGGCCATGGTCCTGGTAAAAACTGTAGTACTTGTCGTGGCTTCTTTTCTCTAGGGGCGCGGATCCTCTTGGGCCATTTGATACTCAGGTCATTCCTGATATGAACAAATACTTGTTCCATGGGTGCATTAAGAGGAGTGTATTTTTGAAACCTACTTGGTGGAAGGTTGACCCAGGGCTGGACCCTGCGATTGACGTCGCCTTCTCTTCCCTGGCCTCTCCTATCTTCCCTTGGTGTCGTCTGTTGTTGTGCTTTTACCATGAGGTCGGTCATGCGGGACGGGGGGTTCTTGGAGAGGGAGAACAAGAGTTTAAAAGATAGCATCTCGGCCGTTAAAGCAACAATGATCATCTTCCCATCGGCCTCATTAACTTGCAATGCCTCCTTGTTAAATTGGGACATATAGTCCCGTAAGGACTCTCCTTTGCTCTGTTTAAGGTTCAGGAGATAGGTTGTCGGCTTTCGGTGCCTCTGACCACGGATGAAATAGCCGAAAAACTGTTGACTTAACTTCATGAAGTTGGATATGCTACCTAGCTTCAACCTACTGAACCAAACCCGAGCGGACCCCTTGATTGTCGTTGGGAATGCTTAGCACATGATTTCGTTAAGGGTCGCCTGGAGGTTCATGTGCGTCTTGTAGGCCTCCAAGTGATCTAAGGGGTCCCTACCGCCGTAGAACATCTCCATTTGCTGTAGCTTGAATTTGTTAGGAAGGTGTCGAGCCATCACCTCCGGGGTGAAGGGATGGTCTGTCCTTTGAATCAACTAGTCGATGGTGGCTAAGGCCTTTCCCTTTAAGGCTTCCCTCCTTGTTGCCATCTCCTTCTTCACGTCCTCCATCCTTTCCTCCCAGGATCTTGGGATGTGAACTCTTTCTCCATGACGACTTTCCCGAAACTAAGAAGTAGAGATGCTCAATGCGTCATCTTTAGACCCTTGGCCATGGCCTCTGGCTAGAGGGGTGTTAGACCTAAGTCGCCCTGTGTCGCCATCGCCCGGTGCGGTCCTCTTGCCTCTTAGTTCCAAGATAATATCCCGGTTTTGCTCCATCAACAATTGCATATTCTCCATTAACCCCTAAATCTTCCGCTCAAGTGCATCCACCCTTGGGGTTGGGTGGAATGCCCCATTGGAGACCGAAGTCTCTAGTCTGCCAACTCCATTAATATGGTCATGTTGAGCCGCTATTGATCTGGTCCTGACCATATGGACCTTAGGTTTTGCTGGAAAAAGGAAATTTCCCACAGACGATGCCAATTGATGATGTATTGGGGGGACGACCACCTTTACGTCAACCAGATGGTCCTACGGTCGAACCCAAATCCTTGGCAAGGTAGAATCTGCACACAAAGAATACGAAGACGTCAAAGGGCTAGAGCCGGTGGGGAGCCGGCTTCTAGCTCTCTGACGGTCAAGTTAAAGAGGCAGGGGGATGGTAGGAAGTAGGACTATTCCCTTAGGGTTTAGTGGATATCTCATACCTTGAGCATGAAGCAGTCTCCCTATTTATAGGCTCGACTAGTGGCATATCAAGGTGGATCTTCCTTGTCATTTTCCCCCATATTCTTACACGTTGCTTTCTTCCACGTTCTCGCATGACACTATTACCCCCGTCCTGGGCAGCGTCTCTCCCTGCCTTTTTGGTCCTTTGCTCAGAGTTGGCAGGCCTGTGGCAAAAGATATTCTGTCCAGATAACAGTTTTTGGATCACGTTTATCCTTGGCCTGAGTTAGTCGGGGTCGTTGTCTCCCACAGTAGGGATCTCCCCGAGAATCAGGAGGTCCTAGGACGTCGATGTCGGGTGGTTCTTCGGGGATTGGCTACCCCGAGTGACGATCGAGGTTATTTGCTATAACGCCCGGGGGCATGGGTGTCAGGTTCCCCAAGTGTCACTCGAGATTGGTTGATAAGGTCCTTGGAGCTATTTTCCCCATCAAAGGTCATGTTTAAAATGAACTTATGGAGCCCCTGTTTTCAGAGTTTTCAAATTTGTAGAGCAAGCCGAAGCTAGTTTGGTCATTAGAGGTTATGTGGCTTGGACTGTTGAAGCTACTAAATGTTGACAGCCCATTTTGGTCTTTTAAAAGACTTAGAATTAGGCTTTTAGTCGATGTAGCTTGAGGATGATGGTAAGAATGTCATTTCTTTCTTAGGAATGATGAGTCCCAAAGTCCTTGGTTAGTCAAAAGTATAGTTTAAGACTAAGGATTTAGCTTTAAAGTTTGATAGTATTTCTTTATCGTGGGGTGAGATCAGGTATCAAGTCAGTGCATGAACTGGCTGCCTATGGGCTAAATGATGATCAAGGTTCAAAATCTCATTATCACGACTGGTATCGTGGTTCCGAAAGACGAAACGTTTCACGTCTTGTAACTTATTGCGGAGAGACGGCATCCGAAACCAAGAGATTATGAGAAACATAAGGAAAAAGCTAATCAAATAGAGGAATTTTGATTTGAAACTTCAGGATTTAATTGAATAATCACTAATTCACACTTAGGAATTATTAAATGTAGAAAACAACCATCTATGATGGTTAGGAAAACCATCACCCTTATGACATATGTTGTTGCTTATAGAATCTATGCCAACACTATATAAGTTTTGAAATTTTTTAATAAAATTTTAGGAAATATTATAATAAACATCATTAAACACTTATAAACCATTATACTTTATTACACACTTGGGTATCAATAATTGGAAATCGGTACCCTCATGACACTTGTTATCGTACATGTGCAAAATTTTAAGTGGTAGAGGTTAATAAATAAGTAAATAACATTATACGTTTCAAAATAAAGTTCGAAATATAGCTAAATAGGGCATACAATTCAAAATGTTCTACCACGCTTATACATAAACATGAATACATGACTACAAGTATGATGCAATTTTCTGGTTTTTTTATTAATTTTTTGTAAAAAGATACAAAAAATTTTAAAAAAAACATAATAGAATTAAGATAAACATACTTTGTATGTGTTAATATGTTTAAATATACTTTTTGAATTTTTTATTATCTTTTGGCATTTTCAGAATTTTTTAATTATTAAATAAATAAATAATTATTTTTTCAAAAATCTACCAAAATAACATATTATGTGCAAAATGGTATCTCGTATGCCATATAAAAAAATTAAACCAAACAATGCTCATTTCATATAATTTTTTGAATTTTTTGAATTTTTTTATTTTTTGAAATAAATAAATAAATAATTCTTTTCCAAAAAGAGCTAGAGAGATTATTTGATGCAGCAGCACTTGAGTATTTAGAGGCACGTGACAGATGCCTGTGTCAAAGCCCACGACTAACAAGTCGAATCCTTTAGATCGAGGGTTTGGGAGGCAAATCCCTCCAAGAGGAATGTTTCGTGCTGTTTTTGTCAATTTACTCATGATTTTAGGTGGATTTCTTTAGAAATTGATGTCTATTTTGGTTATTTTTTATTATTGCTCTACTTTATTTTTATCATGTAAGGAGGAGACTTCCGAGTTTAATCCTTCGATTTGGCTCAAATCTAACTTCTCAAACGAAATGGACTCAAATGAAATCCTAAGTTAGCTTATAGAAGCCAAATCTAGCAAAAATCTGGAAAAAAAAAAAAAAAATTGAAGGTTTTTTGAGCTAAGCAATACAGGACTCTTCCACTGCGAGACACAACAAAAAATGACTCTTATCTTATGAGATGCATGCTTGGACGAGATGTTGGTCTTCCACTAGTTTTTCGCTATATAGACCTGTTTCATACCGTGACTCTACGAAATCAGTACGTCTCACGTGGGACGGCCCATCTTGTGTAAGATTTTGAACCATGATGATAATATGGGCAAGGTGTGGCCTTTGACCTCGCCTACCTGTGTGGTTGGAGGATTCCTTGTCTCGGCACAATTGTATTTTGATATGGGCTTTGTCCTATTAGTTTTTTATATATGTTCTCTATTTACCAACCAAAATAAACCCTTATATATATATATATATATATATATGGCCCGGTGAGCTTACATCAGCAGCTGCTCACTTCACCCTACTCAACCCAACCCCACCCCCCTGACCCCACTGCACACTGGTCACCCTCTCTCCCCTCCTCCAGGGTTTCGACCCTGGGTCTTCCCTAGGAAGGACAAACGCCTTAGCCACCCGAACATGGGGGCGTTGGAAAATACCCCCCACAAAACAAAACAAAAAATTCCTAGACCAAAAATCATCTTCTTAAGATCGCTACACTGTCTAATATATTGCATTTATTGTAGTGATTAAGAAATTGATCTTTTAGAACTTTAAGTGAAAGCCATTATCAATGGAATGTCACTCAAGATGTTGTAGATACTGAAGAGAAATGTTTCCTCTTTGCCATGGAGTTGTGCTTTTCATCTACAATTGTACAAGTGTGAGTCCATCAATCGAATGCACGCACCATGAAAGTGATTGATCCTACCCC
>JAOXJP010285402.1:0-33624 GCA_025762735.1 Platanus orientalis | reverse complement strand
TCGGTCCGACTCGGCCAATCCGACTCGGGAATCTGTCAGGATTGATTCCGAGTCCGATTCCGAGTTTTAAAACCATGATCTACACCCATGGCACAAGGGCAAGGGCAATCTCTTGTACATTTTTTGACTTTGTCCTTGTTCTTGACATAAACCTATTCTCCCCTGTAGTCAATTTCAACCAATAAGACATGGTTATACTTCTAGAGACCCTTAAAGCCCACTTAGGATCCTTAACAGTCGTTAATGTGTTGTGCACAATCATAGCATGACTGGGTTTTAACTGGGAGCTTGCATAGTTTATGTGGGCAAAGCCATATTGGGTAGACCGAAAAAATAACAGGTGATAAATAATGATGGAGGATTGTGTCGGCTTCCCCCCTTGTACGTTAACCTCCGCTAGGGGTCAAGGGAGCTAACACAATAGCATTGGAAGTGATTTACACTTTGAGGGGCATGTAAATCACTTCTGACGCTGAAGTGCCTACTCCCATAACCCCCAGCGGAGGTTAGTGTACAAGGGGAAAGGTACTTCGTACTCTAAAGACTTAACATCATTTTATGGGTATGAATATGCTTTTTTGCTATATATTATTGTTTTTAAATTGGTTTAGATATGTTTTCAAACATTTTTTTATGCTTATTATTTATTTTCAAACATAAAATCTACCTAAAAATATTAATTAATCAACATATCCCTTCCGTATCGTATCCTACTTTTTCAAGAATTGTCGTGTCGTTGTGTCCATATCGTGTCCCCGTGTCCTGTATTCATGTCCATGCTTCCTAGGTGTCCACAAATAGGTTCCATTTCCATAACTGAATGGGAAATGACCGAGTAGCCAGTGATGTTCGTGAAGCCAATCGAAAAGGAGAAGATGGTATTTATTGAAAGTTAATCATTTTCCTCGATATTAAAACCGTGTATATGTTTTGATTTTTTTTTGTGGGTAATTGGAATAGGATGACCAAGAGGGTGTATAACTTCATAGATGATAGTGGTGTGGATCCTGGTAACTGGTTCGGTAATGACAATGAATCAAGTTTTGCTAGGATGCTCCTTAAGTTAGATGATGCAATGCGACATGTGGCAGCATGTATTTTCAAGGTGGATATTTTTCAAAGAAAAATCAAGACAAAAAAACAGTTACTAATGGGGTTAATATGATTTTATTATATTTAGAAAGGTTTCTTTTGTTAAGTTTTTGGGTTTTTATTACGAACGTTTTTATTTGTTGAGTGTTGGTTTTTAGTAAGAGAGTTTTTAGAAGATTAAGATTTTATTTGGGATTAAAAGAGGAAATTCGCACAAATTTGGAATTTGGAAGGTTTTGCACAGTGTTGCTTCCCCATGGCATAACGTTTTGCACATATGTCTGATTGATGCGATTCTTGTTGCGTTGGAAACTTCAAGGGTTACAATATCTTTTTTATGAAGGATTTTCAAATTTGACCGCTTTCAAAGCACAAATCTCTCTCTAAGACGATGCACATGATTGGAATATTTCCATATGACTTTTTGGACGAATTTCTTTATATTTCTTTAGGATTTTTCTATAATTTGGTTCCGTAGTCTATAAATAAGCACAATATATTAGAGCATTATAATTATTGAGTTATTGAATAAAGTTTATTTGTTAAGATTCGTTCTTTGTTAATTTTTGGTATTTTCCTTCAGGGAAAATCAACAAGTCCATGTTCCTAGTATTTTCAGTTTCAAAAATCAACAGGTTCGTGGAAATTTGTTCTTAATTTGTTGGTGAGATTCATCCCCTATACTCGGACAGCATCAGTTAGTATCCGAGCTAATGTTGATTTTCCTACATCATGCCACGAAGATGTGCAAGTGTTCATGAAATTACGTTGGATGATGTGTACAAGCGTGATGATATTTTCCAATTAGCTCAATAGATCGAGGTGTTGAACCAGTAGAGAGCTATCATCCATGCCATGGTATTTGTGGTTCATTATCAGAATCAATTACCACATCCACATTTTGTGGAGGAAGACATTGACAATGATCCAAACAACCCATTTACTGAGTATGGACCAAGGAGGAGACCAATGGTGGAAAACCCCATAAACTATCACGATTTTAGGTGATGAGAGTCCAAGTGGAAGATTGACATCCCTGAATTCCATGAGAGTTTACATTCAGAAGTTCCTTGATTCGGTCTTTACTATAGGAAAGGAATATCATGAAAAACAATCTATTGTAAGTGTTCCCTATAGAGAATCATCTGAAATTGATTGTGATTATATATTTTGGGATTTAGAAGATTCAAGTACAATTTCATTTTTATCTAATTTTGATGATCCTATATATGATGAAGAGGGTATTATCTTTGATACACCAATATATAATGATGATGGTGTTATCTTTGATAAACCTATATCTAATGACGAGGCATTTGATGAATTATTGGAGATAAACTATTAGATTTCTATCAAATACGATGATCAATTGCTAGAAAAGAAGGATTCGATGTTTGCCCAGTACAAAGATGTGTTCGTGTCAATCCCAACATAGAATATATACTTCCTACAATGATATGTTTGGAGATTTGAGAGGAAAAATAGAATCGAGATGCAAGTTTGAACATCTATTGTGGTTAATGTTAGGTATTATGCTGACCGTTTTGATGAAGATGCATCAAATTCGAGGACAAATTCTTTCTAACCTAGGGAGAATGATACAATGCAATATGCGGAAGCATGTGTTTTTAGGGTGGATATTTTTCAGAGAAAAATCAAGACAAAAAACACAGTTACTAATAGGGTCAATATGATTTTATTTTATTTAGAAAGGTTTCTTTTGTTAAGTTTTTTTGGGTTTTATTAGGAACATTTTTATTTGTTAAGTGTTGGCTTTAGTAAGAGAGTTGTTAGAAGATTAGGATTTTATTTGGAATTGAAATCATGTACTACAACTTGAAGTGTGGTAAAGTCTGACATCATCCACAATGTGACACCTACCCCAAAAAATTGGAAATCTTCAACGAAAAAGTGAAAATGACCAATCAAAATTTATTTTTTACACTTTTTTGGGGTTTATGTTGCACTGTAGATGATGTCGGACTTTACCATACTTCAAGCTGTAGTAAACAATCTCAACAATTTTATTTGGGATCAAAATGAGAAATTCACATAAATTCGGAATTCGGAAGGTTTTGTGCAATGTTGCCTCCAAATGGCATAACTTTTCACACAGATGTTCGATTGATGCAATTATTGTTGCATTGGAAAGAAGACTTCAAGGGCTGCAATCTTTATTTGACGAAGGATTTTCAAATTTGACCATTTTCAAGGCACAATTCTCACTCTAAGATGATTCATGTGATTGGAATCTTTTCATACGAATTTTTGGACGAATTTCTTTAGATTTGTTTATGATTTTTCTATAATTTGGTTTTTTAGTCTATAAATAAGCACAATATAATAAAACATTATATTATTAAGTTATTAAATAAAGCTTATTTGTTAAGATTTATTCTCTATTAATTCTTGGTATTTTCTTTTAGGTAAAGTCAACAAGTCCTTGTTCCTGGTATTTTTAATTTCGAAAATTAACAGGTTCATAGAAGGTTGTTCTCAATCTGTTGGTGAGATTCATCCCCAACGCTCAGACTACATCATTAGCCATTCATCATTTCACTTAAATTACAAGTCTCACTCTAAGTACTATGACTGGTCATATAATGCATCTTTGTTTGCACTCTTTTTGAAATTTTTTCTTCAAAAAATTTGAGAAGCACTTTTTAAATCAAGGTTATGTTTGTATGAATTTGTGTTATTTTTTTTCCCGATGTTATAGTAATGTTGAATCTAGATGTTTAGAGGTTGAATTGTGTTTTGATTTAGATGATAAGTTGGTACTATTTAATTCCTTAGAGAGTTATTGATTTCTTATTTATTATAATTTTTACCTTTGGTAATATCAATTTATGATTCTGCTATTCAAAAGAGGGTGAAGAAGATGACAAAATGAAACAGTTATTCAAGGTGGGTATGAAAAAGAAGAAAAGTGAGAAAACTGCCACATAATTAGCTCTGTCAGTTGAACATCTCATGGCCGAGCTTGAAGTCATAGCTAAAGAAGATGTAGAACTGAAGAGACAATCTAAACCTGCAATTAATAAACTTAAGAAGCTGCCACTTCTAATTGAGGTTCTCTCAAAGTAAGATGGTCACTCTTTATCCAAATACAAAGGTGGTTTTCATTTCTTAAACATCTATAATTGCTGATTTATTTCTTATATTTTTTCTACTCTTCTTGTATGAAACAACTCCAACAAGAATTTTTAAATCATGGGAGTAGGGGTGGAGCCAAGATTTTCTTGTAGGGGGCAAGTAAAAAAAATTTAGTTAACAAATGCATAAATATATTAAAGTGTATGTCATTTGCTTAAAGAAATAATTACTGAACAAAAGCTTACCATATGACTCATGAAAACATGTGAGAAGGAGATAAGCTCAAAGTTAGAAAAAGTATAAATACACACCAACTTAGAAAGTAGCTAAACATTGATGCCACAATTGAGACACTAAAAATGGATATCATACTAGTTCTTTTCCATTCAATCTCAAGAATATCCACTAGAACCATGAGAAACATGAATATTAGTCCATAACCATTTCACAATAACATAGAATCTATAAGTTAATAGCATAACTCTACTTGAGGTACTCTCAACTCTCATCCCAAAACCTTGTTGTGGTGAACAGGGACTGATGGTACCATTATTCTACAAAAGCCTTAACACAATACATGGTTGAACATTTCTACTCCTTCATCCTCACATTCCTTATATTGATATAGATTTTATAGCTTAATGATAAGATATGTTGACTCCTTGATTAATGGATATAAACCACACAATACTATTTTATTCTAAAACTTTGTAAAACCCCCCATATTTATGTTATTTCCCTGCTCCCACCCTAACTTCATGTAATTGAACTAGAATCCAAAATTTTCATTACCAATTTAATGTCACACAAAATACCAAAAAGCCTCAACTTGGATCACACACTTATCCAAATTGAACTTCCATCTAGTAATCCTATGAAACCTTGCAACCATTAGGCAGAGTAAATATCAAATAACCAACAAAATAATAAAAAGGCAGTCTTTCTAAGCCCCTAACATCACAACTTACATCCCATAATACCACCAAATAAGAAACTAGTAATCCAAGTGCAAATCATGTAACATCCTTCTTATACAACATCCTCTAAGTAGGTACCATATTTACATAAGGGTGTCCATTCGATTATCATATGTGATTTTTAAATTATTGAATTTTCTTTTATTTCTTCTCCTCTTCTTCTTTCCTTCTCCCCTTTCTCCTATTCTTCTTCTTTCTTCCAATGAATTGTCAACAAAACCCCCCTTTTATTTTTTATTTTTTGGAAGAAAATGTTCTGTGATGACAAAATGTCTATAGTGTTTATGGTAAATTATAAGCTGACACACATTGTGTTTGGGGTTCAAAGAAGTGTTCAAGTGTTAGAAAAGAGACACCAACTACTAAAATACATCATGTGTATCAATGGCACACCTACATAAGCCTATGTCATCACAGACAATCATCCTCCTTTTTTGTGTTTCTTTGTCTTTTCCAAAATACCCTTATTGGGTATGGGGTATTTTATGGAGGGGGAGCAACCATAGGACATTAGGTAGGAGAGGATCCATTTTTCCCCAAAATACCTTATTCCAATGTGGGCTTCTTGAATTTGAGTGGGGGGGGGGGAATTGCCCCCCCTTGCCCCTATGTAGCTTGCCCCCTGTCATGGAGTGCTAACTCTTCAAAAGATCTGGCTCAAACCCCTACTGAATATTAAATTGAAATCTCTTAGAATAAGCACTTTTAAGGGGCTTAAACACAAGATAGAAGTAGGTAGTTGAGAGATGAAATTTGGAATTTTTCTTGGTGATACCAAAGATGATTTAGATGGTGACACTTTACATCCATCTAATGCTAAGCTTTTGAGGTTCCTTATTAAAAATCCAACAAAATTGTGAAGTAGTTTTAAACCAGTTCCTTCTGCATGACACTCCGTAATTCAAGAAGTTTCATTGATTCCGAAGTGGAAAGATCACATCCGCGGAGCTCCAAAATCTTAAGCCGTCCAAATGGCAACAATGAGAGTGGTGTTGGATCTCTAAAAAGTGGCTAAAGAATGATAGTTTTAAAGTTATGTTTTGAATGAAAAATCAAGAGTTTTAAAAAAGGGTTTATTCCTAAAATTATAAAAGCTATTCTATTAATTGTTTTTGATATTCTAAATATTTGTAGAGGCATTTATTTAATGATTTGTAAGAAAACCTATAGTTTTGAATATTTATTCTATTTTATATAGATATATAGTATTCTTGAATCCTATTTTTACAGAGAAAAGTGTTGATTTCATATCCTAATGATCATGATTTATAAAGAGTATTGTTTTGGATAGATTTGTATTATTTTGAAAAATGTCCTATAAATTGTGCTTAGGAGGATCAAACATGCTCTTATATGTTATTTTGTTTTAAGTTAATGTTAGAAAATGGTTATATGTTGCCTATATGATTTATATGCTTTGATTGGAACTCAAAAAAATGATATATTCTGTTGAAAAGCCTCATTGCCCATCAAAGAGATTTATTGATAGAACTCACCTCATTGGGTATATGGTGCGAACTCTTATGGATCTTTACTGTTTGCTACATAAGTAGTAGTAACAACTATTCTCACCTGGGTATAAAATGGTGTGAACTGAACCCTTCTCACTTGGGTTTAAATGGTGTGAATTGGACCCTTCTCACACAGGGTTTAAATGGTGCGAACTGGATCCTTCTCACTAGGGTTTAATTGGTGTAAGCTATTATACTTTTTGGCTTGATAACATATATATGTTCAGTTCTATTTTGTACTAGCTATGATATGATGCATGATCTGATTTGTTCCATTCTGTTTATTATAAAAGTATATGGTAGCATTGAATTTTGTTCTATACATGAAACTATAAATTTTATTAATTGTTTAATGTATTAAACAATTTAATATATGAATTGTTTTGTATATTGATTTGTAAATATGAAAGCATCTATTTAGTTTCTATAATCATGCTGAGTCTTGATCTATTGTTTTCTTAGTTTATTGTTTTCTTGCTAAATATATCAAACTTACCCTAATTTAACACTATAGATGATGAAGAGATCACTGAGTATCGGTTCTAGATAGGGAGAGTTAGTGACCGGACATGTGTTTATTTCAATTTTTATTAGTTAGAGACTTTATTTATTTTAGTTCAATTATTGTAGTTTAAATTCCAAGAGATGTAATAAGTTTAGAGATTTTAGTATTTGATTTCAGTTGATTGATTTGATTATGTCAGACTATTAATTTAATTTTAATGGAGATGTTAAACAATGTTTATGGGTTATTTATAAGATTATAGCGTATGAATTATGGAATTTTATGCAGGTCAGACTTATAGGAAAATGTAATGAATGGTTAAGTGATAATTATTGGAAAAATGTGATTGATTCATTATTTCGCTGTGTAGGAATGAAAAATAAAAGCAAAAAAATTTATACAGGTAATAAACAAATAAAATGTGTTAATGTCATGTGCTGAAATTCATGGCCCTGCTAGTATGAATTTTGGGGCGTGATAGAGTTGGTATCAAAGCTCCAAGTTTGAGGTTCTATAGACTTATATGATGGAGTGCTAAGTTTAGGATTAGAAGAAAATTAGAAGGTTCTAGACTGAAAACATTAGAAATAAGTTTGAAAATAGTTAGAACATAAAACATATATGCAAATATTAGAATATGATTTAAGAATATGAGAATTTGGAAATTATTATTTGATCATGATAAGTCTGACATATTCGAAGATGATCTGATTATTTTAGAAGTTTGACATTAAGTTTATTTGATTATTTTAGGAAAAAGATGCTGCCTCGTAGATTGACCTCTTCGGATGCTTAGACTAATTAAAATGACCCTACTGAGGTGCTTAGGGCTGTTAAGAACTTAGCTGGGGTAATGGAGAGACACCTGATTATGCAAGACAGACATGTGAAACATGGAAACGATGCATTAAAGTAGTTTCGTAGGATGGGACCATCCGAATTCTAGGGGACACTAGGTACGATGGTTGCAGAATCTTGATTTATGTAACTTGAGAAGATATTTGATGTAGTGGGATGCACTAAAGCACAAAAGGTTTCTTTTGAAATCTTTATGTTAAAGGGGGAAGCTGAACATTGGTGGAAGACCACTTGAGACACCTTGTCTACTATTGGTAGAGAGCCATTTACTTGGGATGCGTTTGAGTGAGTATTCAAAGACAATTACTTTCCACAAAGTATTAGGGAAGCTAAGGAAACCGAATTTATGAGTTTGATCTAAGGAAGCTGAACAGTCTTGTAATATAAGGCCAAGTATATGGAATTGATGAGGTTTACTCCCCACATTTCAAGGAATAAGGAAAGAAAGGCTAGGAAATTTCAGAAAGGGTTGTGTCCTAGTATTAGGGCAAAGATGGCAGC
The DNA here is from genome assembly GCA_025762735.1 of Platanus orientalis. NCBI lineage: Eukaryota > Viridiplantae > Streptophyta > Magnoliopsida > Proteales > Platanaceae > Platanus > Platanus orientalis. The sequence goes on along the minus strand of JAOXJP010285402.1, from coordinate 25,084 downwards.
TGTGAGATTGAAGACTTTTATTGAAGTTGTGAACACTATCATGATGGTAGAGTAGGTGTGTTATGGGATCCAACATATTAAGAACCAAAGTAAGAAGCATCTAAATCAAGATGGATTTTAAAAGGATAAGGAAAATGATGAGAAAATAATTAGTTTTGAGGGACCTCGTGATAGAGGGGATAAGGCTAAAGCATTCAAGAAGAACACTTTGAAGGAAAATGAGATATGTTTGAAGTGTGGGATAAGGCATTGGGGTGTTTGTTATCGTGACACTGATGCATGCTTTAAATGTAGAAAGGTGGGCCATCAGCTTAGAGATTGCCCCAAATTGAAAGATGAATCGGGCACAAAACCTATAAGTGGAGAACAGAGACCAAAAGTTTAGGGACGCATGTAAGCCATCACAGAATAGAAGGTCAAGACCTTTTTAGGTTTGTGGATATAGGTACCTATCTATCATCTTTTCAGACTGTACAAATTTTCATTAGTTTTAGGGCTACTCACTTCTTGCATCTTATACTAGTTAAGACATACTAGTTTCATACCCAAAAAACATATAGCTTGTATTGTGTCTCAAATTTTAGTTTCATTAATGAATTCGAATGTAGGAATTCATTTAATATGGTCTTATGTTAGTAAAAAATTTAGCTAAATTATGAGAACATGTGTTCGGAAGTTTCGATCGGATTTAACACTATATGTTGTAAAGATATAATTAAGGTAAGGAGGAACATATTAGATTTTCACCCATAGTTATGTGTTTTATGATGATACCCTATTTAGATTAGGCCTTATGACATAAGGATGATTAGATTTGAGTGATAAGTTTATGTGATCCCCATTCGTAGGACGATATGTGAGCACTTGTGATGCTCCATTGTTTGTCACCAGATGAAGTAGTTGTCTATCACAAAATTCAAGAGCCCTAAAAAAATATGGGCTTTGGATTCTTTGGATCAATGTTGAAGTAGAATAATCCTTCACAAGAAAAATTGTAAACCATAAATCATATGAGATGAGAATAAAGTCTTGATGAAGGATATTTGAGGTGGGATTCATTTAATGGGGTAAAGGAAATAAAAAGACGAATCGGGTGAGTGAAGGAACTCAGAGTGCAAACAAATAGAGATTTATGAGATGTCTAGGTTCGCGGCAGTCAATGTAATTGGATCTTGGTGAAGGATATTTTGAGGTGGGTTTCGTCGGGAAGATTTAGGGGTAAAAATGGTTTCCTAGATTGGGTCTTCTTTCTCATGTAACTCACCAATGCTTGGTCTGAAAGAGACAAAGAGCAATTTGAAGATTAGAGACTATCAAAGTAGCAAGTCTGAGGCTTTATCTAGGTTTTCTTAAAAGATGATGGAACATGTGGTTTTTGTTGAAAGGCCTTTTTATAGACATGGGAGTGGGGAAGAAGGGTGAAAAAAGAAGATGCGTGGAAAGAAGATGGCCAAAGAGAGAGAAGGCGGATTCCCATGAAGGAGCGGAGGTAATTTTGGGTTTAACAAAAAATTTCTTAAACTTACCATGGTTAAGTTAAAAGGCCACGTGTTGGTCCATGTAATATGCTGAAGCCAAAATTTGTTGGAGCAGATCTTTTGCCATTTTTGAGTCTTTTTCTTATTATATAATCATATTCTTTGGTTCAATGGTGGTGGCTTGAACTGTCCAGCAAAAAAATGCTCTAGTTTGGTGAACAATTATTTTGTTTAAAAAGCCAAAGATTAGGTAGGTTTGTTTCCTATCCATCCCTCCTAGCATCATGTACTCACGAGACCAACACTGGATACTAATACTTATATATCACATCATTCTTTGTGAAAAAGCTTCTACTCTCACCTTCTTTTTGTAAGAGAAGATCAGTGTTTGATTCTTAACCTAGACAGTTTTTTGGGTGGGTAAATGCAATGGTGGGTCCCTCATCTCCTCGTCTCCAAAGAGGATTGTATCCGCTCCCCTTAACTTATGCTAACCTCTGCTCCCTGTCAAGGGGCAGGCACATCATATCTGAAAATTGATATATATATGCCCCCCCCCCAAAAAAAAAAAAAAAAAGAAAAGAAAAAGAAAAAAAAGTGTATATCACTTTTTGGTGCTGATGTGTCTGCCCCCTGACTGGGAGTGAAGGTTAGTGGTTTTTAAAGGAGCGGATTTAATCTTCCCTCGTCTCTTGTAGCTACATATCCAAGCAATTCCCATTCCTTAGATGACATCAATTGTTTTTGTCACCAGTAATGGAAGGACCAAAAAAGTGACGTTGATACTTGAGAAACCCTTCATAGTAGGGTTGTCAACTATCCGATTATTATTCATGTTCGATCCACTAATATTTGATTCGATTATTCGACTAAAATTTTGAATCTATTGAAATTAATATATAATTAATATTTATATTATAATGTTTTAGGACATGTTATATAGAATACAACATAAGAATACCGTAACCATAACCCATTTCCCCTCTCCCATTCCCAATTTGAATGAAAAAAAGCTCCCAATAGCCAGTTCCCTATTCTCATTGATCTATCAATCGTCTTTTATCACTATAATTCCTAGTCTTTACTGTTTTCGTAAATATCCAAAAAATATTCAACTCTGATCCGATATTCAATTAAATAAACAAATTCAAATACGGTATGCCTACATTTGATTTGTATTTGATCTGTTGACTGCCCTACCTTTTAGGGAGGTTCCTAAAATTATTATAAAAATATGGAAGTGTTTTGGAATTTTCTTAGTTTTAAAAATGCAAGGACATACTTACAATCATTTTCAAGCTGTTTGGTTGCCATGAAAAGCTGGTTTTGTAAAAAGAAAAATTAGGTGAAAACGAATCTCATGAAAACTGTGAAATCGGCATCAGGGTGCGGATATGTCAGTGCTGAAAAGTGATAAGTGCCCCCCAAAAAGTGTAAATAACTTTTTGGTACTGATGTGTCAGCCTATCTGGTGCCGCTTGCACAGTTCTCAGGAGATTCTTTTGCTCATAATAATCCAAGCCCATTTTGTCATGATTATTTTCTTATTCGTTTTTTTTTTTTTTTTTTGTGAGATTTTCTTTTCTATCATTTTCTATCCAATTCAAAGAAACCAAACAGGATCATGTTTAGATGGTTAGGAAAAATATGGCCAATGGTCCTACCTACTAAGTTTGTTTATGAAATCTCAAATATATAAACCAACAAAAAAACACAAAAAAATAAAATTCAACAAACGACAACTAAATATGGTTATTATTATTCGAATAGTCTCCTTATACACGAGATGTCGAGTGGCTTTTCTGTCTTAGTTGTCCACCATAAGTATGATGCATAAACTGCCCACCATAACCTAAAAAAAGTACAATTTGAAGTATGCAGGACCCGCCATTCCACATGTACGTCTTATCCCAAAACACGATCCAATTTATCTTGCATGTCATTATCAAATCAAAACTGTTTTTCTAGAGTCTCGAGTGTATTCGATAAGTTATAAGTAATTTACAATCCGTATAACGGATATGTCAACAGCTTTCTTTAAAAGCACATTTTATAACCTATCTGTGAGAGATATATCAACCAGGTTTGAAGAGATAGTTATTGCATTTAAGAACTTTGAAGTTAATTACCTTTGTAACCTTGGGAATTTTGATTATATATACGAGGATGAGCTATTGCTTTTTTAATTGTTTGATTAGTGTTTCAGGGGGTTCATACCAATCCAAGATTGGATATGGGTGACAAGTGATTTCTAATCTGACGTTATAAAGTGTATCTTCATTTAATCAAACTTTTATGTATATATATTTTAAGTTGTGATGTAGTGAGGATTTTTTTTTTTAATTGTTTGGATATGTGTCAATGGGGATTCATGTTAATACATGTTTAGGTATTGGTATTTGGAGGGTTCCAATTTAAAGCTAAAAAACATGCATCTCATTTGAGTGATCTACTTGGACTATTTGATCTTTTTTATTTTATTTTATTTAACGACAATATTTTTCCATTTTATTTTGCTTATGTTTGTACAAAAATCAATTCTATTTGAATTGTAGGAAAATAATGAATTTCTAGGTTTAGTGAATATCATAATTGAAGGTAGTTTGAATATGGCCATAATTAATGGAAAGGATTTCAAATTTGCTGATAAAATGAAAGGAGAACAAAATTACTAAAAATGTTGACATTTTTGTTTGTGTGTGTGTGTGTGTGTATTAATTGCACCTTAATAAGCGTCATGGTGGCAGTTATTATCATTCTCGTTTATATAACAAAAATAGAAACAATTACAAAACAATGGAAAACAATCCAGCAACCATATAACAAAAATAAAAAAACAATTAAAAATTTTGTTGCTCACAAAAATATTTTCCTTTTTTGATGAATACTGCAAATATTTTTTTTTGAACACAACAAATTCGATGATGATGTTCATATAATCAAGTTGATGTTTTCATATTTTCTTTTAGGGCCCTTGATCGAAAGGTCCTATAATCATCCTTATATTTAGGACTTGGTTAATTCCATAATATATGGCGATTTTTATAGATTTCGTGTATGCTACTTAGGAGCTGGGATTAGGTACGGAAATTTGTTTTTCCTGACGTATTAGGATGACATCAGGGGGCTGAGTATTAGTGCCTAAAAGTGACTTTCACTTTTTGGGGGGTGGTTATCACTTTTCAGCACTGATGTGTCCACCCCCTAATGCCATCCTAATACATCAGGAAAAGCAGATTTCCATATATAATCTTTTCCAATTTCCACACTTGGCTGGGATATGGGCCATTTCATTTGCCGATCTATTAACAAAACCAAAATGAACATTATCAAAATTTTTGTAGAGGGCTTGGATATTAGAATCAATATTATCAATTGGATGCAAGGGAGATCTGAGGTAGATTGTAAACATGAGAGTAAACTACAAGCATCGCCTTCCAAAATAACATTTTTGGCTTTGATAGCACCTATCACATGAAGGCCTAAAGGGCCCTTGAAATTCAGCCATTTAAGGAGACACTTTAAGTCTTTTTTTCCACTAGCACTAACAAAAAATTATCTTTAAAGTCTCTAGCAACAAGTTAAAGGCACTTTAGACATTGCCCAACCAGCTGCATTGGAGGGAGACAGAGTGAGATAACCACCAATTTACATCTTCCACCATTATCTTAGCAGCCTGTCCCTTAGTTTGTAGATGCAGAGGGAGGGTCGAACCAAAACTCTCCTTTTTTCCTTTTCCACTTGTATAATTTGAATGTAGGGTTCGAAACCTTTATATGTGTTTTGTTGTCCACATAACCAAACAACAACCTTCCTAGAGACCAAAAAAACATTGAAAACAATTCTTTTCTTTTATTTAAGATCTCATTGGATTGATTTTCCTAATATTTCTATAGAGCTGTAGATTAGTGATTCAGTTTTGAGATGATAATGAAGTTTTCTTTTTCCCAAGCTTTGGGGAAACTACCAACAATGTGAATTAAATCAAAGAAGGTTTAAACACACCATGGAAGATGTTAATTACTTTACTTGATTTGAAGTTTTATTTCCAACACTCTTTAGAAGAAGGAAATTTCTGAAATGATACAAGGGAAGTACAAGTTTGTCCTAACTGCAATCTGCAATTGGCTTTTACAATGCCCTTGACTAGGGATGTCAACTAATCTGCCTAAGTATCCATATGTGATTAGCATTTGATTTGATTAAGGTGAATATGGATGCATCTATATCCGATTCGTTTAAATATTCAATTATAAACAAGCCAAATGTGGATATGCATATATCCATTCCGATTAATATTAGACCGTTTAAGGTTATAGGGGTGTGCATGAATCAAATCTGGGCTAGGCTTAAAAAGCCCAAGGCAATGCCCATTGTTACATATCACTGGCTTGGGCTGGGCCTGAAAAATCTTAAGTTTTTAGGCCTGAACATAGCCAAATTTACTCTACGGACCTCAGGCTGGTCCAAAGCCTCTTGGTACTTTATATAATACTAAAAATTATTTTAAAAAACCTACATAAATTTATCAATTGGGCCTTGGGACTCAGGGGTTGGGTTGAGCCAAGGTTAGCCCAAGCACGACCCAAGCTTGAGTTCAGGCTTAAACTTGGGCCTGGGGCTTCTATTGCCTATGCTTGGGCTGGGCCTTTTTGGGCCAAATATTGGGCTTATCTGGACCAGGCCAGGCTCAGGCTGGTCCATCTCTGGGCCCTGAAGATCTATTTAACGATCTCATTCAGGTATGTCCAGATTTGGTTGAAAGGTATGTCCCCCGGGCTCTTAAGATTCCTATCTTGGACTTCCGTGGCTACCGCAATGGTCATCATCACCTGTTAAGGATTCCGTATTCGGCATATCAGGAGCAATGAAAACTGCCCCCCATCGATTGCTTTGGGAGCTCTTTGGAGTCTCCCTGTGGGATAAGGCTTCATTGCTTGATGCTGATTGAAACAGCCGAGTAAGAACTTTAGACTATGGCCATTTTCAGAAAGCCTTATGTTTGATATAATACCTTTTTAACTTGCTGATTACCTAGGGTTTGTAATCTGGGGACTGGTTTTCTAATGGAATTGTCAAGCAAAGGTATATGGATGACCTGGCAAACTTTACAAGCGGCAGCCCAATGGGCTCCACATGTTCACACATCATTCCCTATTCATGGGCCACTTTCAGTTTAATAGTGCATTGCCACGTGGCAGAAGCAACCCTTATACAAAGGTGAAGAATTTGAACTCTCAACTGGTAATATGATTAGAGGAAGTGGGATATACTGCTGACGTGCACTGTGGCACTAAATATGTGGTTTATCTAGAGGATGCTTATATAATGGGCAGTTTAGATCTCAAACGTCATCCCTCCAAACTGCTAAAAAAGGTGAGACCTCCCTCTCTCTCTCTCTCTCTCCTGCATTGTTAAAGTGTATCAATAATGATTATGATGCTTGAAAAATGGAACGTTGCATCCTGATTGGGTTTGAATCATCTCCTGTCTGAATAGAGAGAGATACCATGCAAATACCAATCAATGTGTGACATGATGTCTGACAAAGGGTGTCTTGATAAATACACGTGGGTCAAAGTGGACGTGTATTTATTAAAGTACCCTTTGTCAAGCATTGTATTGTGTGCTAGGGAAGGTACCACCGTGTTATATCTCACCATTCAGAATGAAGATGATTTGTAATGTTGTGACAAAGTGATCGGATCTGGGTTGATGGCAATGTAAAACGGACAAGATAAGAAAACATGAAAGAGTCTGTTCATGGAGAAAATATTGTGATTAAAATCAACGATACCCTAGTTCGGCGATTAACTGCAAAAATCTTAGTCAAAGCTCGAGTATACCTTAATTCTATGACTATGATGAAGATTACAATTACAAAAGGTCTCTAAATAATTCAGAGACAGCATCAACTAGTCGTAGTGGATGCTCGTTGTTCGAGATAACATTTGAGACATAAACTCAACATGAAACCATCTTGAATAATGGTGTACTCATTGCAAAAACCATTTATAGGAAACGACCTCTTAAATCCTAGCACCCGGGTGTGTTGAAATGTAAGAAGGAAATTTTTATTTTTTATTTTTTATGAAAAATTATTCAAGGCAAATGTGGATACAAAGCATTCAACCCATCAAAGGTTAGATTAGAATCCGCATATTCCTTTAATATCTTTTTTAATGGCATGAATCCCTTCCAATTTGGATCCAAAGATTTACAGCTTGATAGCACATTCTTGGGTCCATGTTGAATCATTGTTCTTCTTTATTCAAAATTTATTTTCAATGCCCTTCTATATTTCCATAAGGACAATTATATCATGTCACTTTTAAATTATGGAAGAACTCTAATCAGTGTTAGAACCTATTCGTTTTCATAATGACATGGCAAATCTAATCTTAGGACGAAAGATTTATTCTCCCATTGGAGTGGGATTCTTTTCAGTTAAAAGAAAAACAAAAGCAAGGAAAGTCATATCTGTGTTAGAACAATTTTACTTTCCATAATCACGTAAGTACATCCAATTGAAGGAGGGTGAAAGATATCACTTTCTACAAGTGGGAATCACTTTTCAGAAAGGAAAATCATTTTAAAGATGATGAGAGGCTGGAATTTTCCTTCCCTTCATAGTGGCTGCTTTTTCAATAATCTCTTTCATTTGTATTTGGGATTGCCAATTGTGTGGGTTGCGTAGAGACACGTGGCATTTTAAACATGTGTTCCAATCATCTATGGTCTGAAAGGAGAGTACTATGTCAGTGCCTATTTGACACGCTAGACACCTTGACTGACAAAAAGTACTTTAATAAACAAACATATAAGACTCTTCAATGACCTATGTGTATCTAGGAGACCGTTTGTCAGGTGTGAAATAGAAAATCATTTACAACTGTAAATCTTTCTACAGTCCCAACGGTCATATTACAGCCAACTAATAAAAAATTTGAATCTTGTAGGTGTTAAATCACACGTACAAGTTAGGCCAGTTTAAACTGTATAGTGATTTAGAGCTGTAGAAAATTTCATCTCATCGTTGGCATGATATCTGTTTCATTATTCTTTCACATAGAACATGAGATGAAATTGTTCACAGGTCCTTTTTTTTTTTGGTATTTAAATTGTTTACAGGTCTAAATTACCATATAGTTTTTCTATTTTTTGGTAGAAAAGTATCATACAGTTCTAAGGGGATGATATCCTCTGTGATGTGAAGATTTACGCCAGGGAGTCACCATTCATGGGGCGCCCTGTGCTGTCAGGTACTGACAGCCCATACATTTTGTCACTACCTGACACCATATGTTGCCCCATGAATGGAGGCTCCAATCCCAGCAAATATCATCAGGTCGCAGAGGATATCAACCCCATTCTAAGGGGCATAACATAGCACAAAAGTAGCTGTGATTTGACACCTTCAAATTTTGAATATCAAATTTCAGGCAAAACACAACGATTTGCGTGGTTGCGATATGACTGTTTGGTCTATACAGAGATTTAGAGTTGTAGCTGACTTCCTTTGCGAGAACATAGGGAGGCAGAAAAGTAGGGTTTAAATCATTAAAACAAATGTTCTGTGATAAAATGGTGTTTGAGTCTCTACAAGCACACTATAAGCTAACACATGGTGCGATGGGGTTAAAACCAAAAAAAAGAAGTGTTCAATTAAGAAGTAGGTGTCCAAAAAGAGATAAATTTCAAAAACACATCCTGCGTCAATCTGTGACATGTTAATAGAAGTTCACAAACACTTTTTGATAACAACAATCACTCTCCTTAAATCATTTAAATGCTCCCTATGTTTATAGGGTTCAAATAATCTCATGGAGAAATACCATGGAACACGTGACACTGTGCTTATCAAAGGGATTTGATAAATATATAGGCACCTAATTATTGTATACTTATTATAATCATGTAGATTATAATTTTGGTGTACAAATGTGCTAGTGCCACGGGGTATAGATTCTAAATTCAGCTATGATCATAACCTTTAATTTAGAGAAAGAAAGACCAAAAGATGGACTCACTTGGTCATCCCTCAAGACGGTTTAGGTGGAAGGGAGGATTCATCCCTCAATGGGTTCTTCTTCTCTCTTCTGTTTTTTTTAATGCCCAAACCTTTCAATAACAAAATGTCTTGAATATCTAATCAATACTTCATTAAAGTAAATAAAGCACTTAAAACATATACATTAAATAAGAAAGATGGTGTATGGGGTTGAGCTACTGTAACCAATGGAAAAATCTACTCAACTTTTGTAGAGGAGGTAATCAACGAACTTCGAAGGAAACTACATGACTTCAACAAGGGAGATAATCTATGACCTCGGGGAAAAACTACTTGAATTCAATAGGGAAGGTGATCTAAAGTAAGATAAAGATTTTATGAAGAAAAACAATAAACTTCAAAAGGATGAACTATACAATGATTTATTACAGAAGACTCTAATCAACTCCCAAAAGATGAACCAAACTAAAATAAAGTTCTTGAATGTGGAATGTAAAACTTCCAGAAGAGGATAAACCAATAAGGATAAACTTTTACAGTACTTTTACAAAATTTTATGGATGTAGATGGACAAATATGGCTTCGGCTCATATTTTGTTCATGTTATAGCCTTCATCCTTTAAATTTTGTCACGTGTCTTATGCAGATTGCAGAACTTTCATTCATTATAATCTAATGTGTTTTTTCCTTTTTTTTTTTTTTTTTTTTTTGGCACTAGTACTAAGTTTTACAATCCCACTTAATTAAATAAACCTCCTTCAACTAATACTGCAAGTATTTTTGCCAGTTATTCCATGTCAGGTGGGAATGGAACTCTTTTCAGTTGTTACAACCACTTTATTATCTCTATCTACCTTATGGTCATGTTCTCCAACTCGTATCTTTATTGTGTTTGACAAAGACTTAACTTTCTTCCATTTGTCCCACATCTCAGAGCTTCTTATTAAAACACATACAGTTTTCACTTATGCCATGTGTCATAATTCTAACCATTCGATTAGACAATAAGAATTTTAGGATAACAAACACCCTCTCTACACCCATGTGTAAGAAAATCCTCTGGCACCAAGAGGTGGACAATGCGCCCCCTCACAGGGAGGTGTGGGCGCCTACACAAAGATTGCATGGGCCACACCCCTAGTGAGAGGGCACTCTCCCCATATCTCTGGGGTCGGTTTATGAACGCTTCCTTTAACAAATGCTCATCACTGTTCTTTGTCAGGGGCTGATACATCAGCATTGGAAAATGATTTTCACCTTTTTGGGAGCTGCAAATTCACTTTTCGGCACTGATGTATCTGCCGCCTGACAAGGAACAGTGGTTTACATTCGTTAAGGTGAGCATTTTTTATCCATTCACCATATCTCCTAGACGTTCCCTGAGGCAAGGCAAAAGGAGTTTGATATCAAGTGCGACACCCCCCACCTGATGGGACACTCAGGAGGCGGAATCAAAAACCTCCAAAAAGTGATTTGATTGCGCCCCTCAAGTGTCTCATCAGGGGGCGTGGCGCATACGATTTCATCAGGGCAAAAGGGGTGGGATCAATGCACTTTTTGGATGTTACGTCACCTCGATATGGATCCCACCCCTCCTCAGGGCGTCCCAAGTGATATGAATCCGATCTTGCCAGTAGAAATCAATGCTTGACGTGATTACATGTCAACGATAGGTGATATAATAAAGGCATAGTAAATACGTACTAAATATATTAAACCACCCTTTTGTCAGCCATGGTTGATTTGTAGATTCCACTTGTAGACCTAGTGTAGCAATATTCTTAGCAAAGTTCTCCACACTACCGTTTAATTAAATCATCTCCAGTCTGAATGGATAGGTACCACTCCATTGCCAATCATCACCCCAAATAGGAGAATAAAAGGGAAATCCCATATACCTGTTAATTTTAGATACTTCAAGATTTGATTGAAACCTGCATGAACGAACAAGGTCCGAGCAGGGACGGTAGTGATGATTATTTTAAAACCAGCTTGTCATGATTATTTTAAAAAACAAAATAAATGTTCTATCTAAGATTTGTTATCCACGACAATAGAGGTCTTTCACATGAAATAAAATGGGGAAGAGTTGGATGAAATTTAAATTTCCACCCATTTTATTCCATATGGTCTCCTGAACGGACATGACATTTGCTCACTTTGAAAACACGGCAATCACTATATATGGGAGTTAGTGAAATTTACTTTAAATGTGATAATCCAAGGATCTTAGAAGGGGTGAATAATCTTTACATTTATTTAAAATTATTTATTCACTTTAAATACTTAGATCCTTTTTTTGATTTATTTTTAGATTAATTCAAAATACAACAAAAAATTGACAAGTAAATCAAATAAATTCTCCCTATTTTATTTAAGTCACAATATAAATAATGATTTAAATAAATTAGTAAGCAGATGTTAATGTACCATGGGGCTATGTCATTGCGTATAGTTCCTATACCAGAGTGAGAACAATGTAACTAGTTCAACTTTGGAGTTTGCTTGAAATAATGAACAATAAAGTAAAACGAATAAGAAGTTACACCAAACAATTCACAACACCAAGATTTATACTGGTTCAACACTTTGAGTCTACGTCCACTTTTAACCAACTCACCCTAAGCCTTTACCTTTTTATTAATAATTCTAACCAACTATTATATGGAAAATATAAAATCTGAAATTTACCTACAAGTATCCATAGAATCTTCTACCTTGTAAATGTACTTCCAGTGTCTTGGATGGGCATGCTTCGTCCAATAACTCTAATGGACTACGCTTCACTTGATTTCGACAAGTGTAATGAGAATTCACCTCTAGTGGCTCTGACGAATGTTATAATTTGATGAAAATGTATATAATCTTTTTGCTTTAAGTTGTTTCTTGTGTAGCTAATTTGACTATACAAAACCCCACCTCTTTGCTCCCATAAGGTTTAACTAAAGATGTTTGGGAAGCTCACTTAAGATCTTAGACAAAATATAACTATATGAAAATCACTCATGGTCATAGGCCAAACATATTTACCTCATAGGCTTTTTGGCTCTCTTTTTTAGTTATTTTTCATAAAGATTTGACTATGTATTCATGTATATATGGTGTTCAAACTAATGAAGCTCAATACCTTATTTATAGAGTCCAAAAAATGTTAAAATCATCCCTTAATGGTTCTAAAAAAATGGAAAAAAAAATAGCTGCTAGAGACTACTAGAAAAATCTGAAAATTTTAGATTTTTTGCTAATGACCTATCATAAAACAGTCTTGACCGGTCACGCCTGATTTTTTTTTTTTTTTTTGTAATTTTTGGAAAATGATTTCTCGACCTGTCTCACCATTATCCATGACTTATTGGGCCTGTTTTTTTTTTTTTTTTTTTTGTATTTTTTTGGAAAATGACTTTCCGACTTATCGTGTCTATTCATGACATGTCGCACCATTTTTCATGGTTGATCCTGGCACCCATCCAAAATTGTGCTATCTGCCAGACCGGTCCTGCCATTTCCTTTACCAGTCCCAAGGTCATGATTGATCTTGAAAATCTCATGACTGGTCTACATGCCCTGTTTCATCATTTTTGAGATTTTCTTATCTTTTTCGAGGTCCATGCTATGGACAATGTCTCTTGAATTTGGGTCTATGTTTAACACATTATTTTAAGTGTATTTAGCTTTTATGTTCACCCTCAAAATTCAACTTACCAACCTTTACCAATTTTCCTGTGGACCGAAAGTCGGCTTCACTTAAGGTAGCTTGCACTTAAGATTCTTCAACAAAACTTGAGTCTCTTTGGCATAGTCATTACTGTTTTGAATCCATTTTCTTAGCGCATTCCTAGACTTTATTCTTGGACTTACAGAAATATGCAAGTTATATAATAAAACCCTTCTACATGGTCATGCTACATGTACACTCTTTGTTTTAAGATAGAGATTAACAATACAAATTGATAATATAAAATACCTAATAGTTAGGGCGTAGAAATTTTTTGGGGGATAGATGTTATGTCCGAGATGGTGTCTAGGGCACCAAGTGACTTTATATGAATAAAATGGGTAAGGGTTAGATGAAACTTCAAATTCCCACCCATTTTATTCCAAATGAAGTCACCTTATTCCCTGGACACCAAATCTTGGACAGTAAGTCTACTCCTATAGAAGATTTGCCCCTATATATAAAATTCTTAACGAGATCAATGTTTGATCCTAGATTTGGTGTCCTAGATACCAAATCCTGGACAAGACATTTTCTCTCAATTCTGAACCAAATTAAGCTTTTAAAGAGTCGGGCTTTTAGCTAGTTGACCTTAATGAAACTCAGCTTAAGCTCAGGTATCAAGCTTAAATCAAAGCTCAAGTATGAGCTGAACCTATAAGCTGTGTTAAGCTGAGCTAACTCAGCTCATTAACCACTATCATCTCTCTCTCTCTCTCTCTCTCTCTCTCTCTCTCCCTACAATGTCCTTTCTAGTTATCCCAATATTTCCTCTTACAAGATCCATGACCACTTGAGGTGTGGCATTGTCTGCCACATTTGACGATGCAACATGTACCCAAAAAAAGTGAAAACTCATTTACCAAAAAGTAAAAATACCTCCTAATTTTTTTTGGGTACGTGTCACACAACAAATGCATGCCTAACAATGCCACACTTTAAAGCTGTAGCAGTTTTCTCAACAACAAGCGGGAGTAGATCCTCTCAATTTAAATTAATTGTTAACAAAATAAAAGTCCAAATTAATTTTTCCTAATGGCCTAATCAATATCATTTAGGGACAATGTCATTGAACAATTGTAGAGAATCTAATTTAAACCAATTTAATTGAAAAATTAAAACAGACAACAATAGAACAAATTCAAAGATAATTAAACTAATAGACAATTATTGCAAAGAATTAATTTTTATTGCAAGAAATAGAAGATACTAACTTTTTATCTTGTTTTCTCTACAAATTGTTTTGGTATTGTTCTACAACCGAGATCAAGAACTTTCGAGTTATATCTATTTAGATTTAAACCACATTCATTGTCATTCATTGGAGGACTTCTCAGGCTATTCGGATTAGAGAAGCTTGTGTCATTGAATCTTGGGACGGTCGTTTACTATACATTACCACGCCGATTAGAGGGAGGTGAATACCATTTAAGATAGTGTCTTTAGACATGCCTCAACACTAAATTAACAAGTTCTTTCTGATTTTGATTTCAAGAGTTTTATTTTGAATTATTTAATTATTTGCACTAGTTTAATTTGATTCTCTACAACATAAGATAGAAAGTTAGTATTTTCTATTTGTTGTAATAGAAATTAATTCTTTGCAATAATTGTCTATTAGTTTAATTATCTTTGAATTTGTTTTATTTTTGTTTGCTTTAATTTGTTAATTCAATTGGTTTAAATTTGATTTCCTGCAATTGTTTAACAACAATCTAAATGGTATAAGTTGTTAGACAAATGATAAGTATAAATTTTTCAACACATGATATGAGCAAAATTCCCAATGTAATAAAAATAGAACTATTCAATCGTTTTTATTTCAAGAGATGAGAAGAGAGAGTTCTATTTTTACTTGAAATGGCAGGAGGTGCATTTATCTTGACAGTGGCAAAACCTAAAAGATAATCATGAACAATATGAGCCTGCGAGATCCCATTCCGGTCAAGTTTGGGAAAGTGTAAACAAAATCTGCAAACATGCGATTTTGAGTGTTATGACTGGTACTATATATGATGTTTACTGTAAATTTGAGACTACGACTAGAATTTAAAACAATCTAATTAAAAAATATATTATCGAGAATACAGTAACAAATAAGTACACAATAGGTAAATTTTTAGATTTAAAGATGGTGGAAAAGAAATCTATGACTTCTCAATTGAATGATTTTCAATTGATGGTTAATGATTTGGCCATAAAAAATATGGTTTTGCCTGAATCGTTTGTGGCCACATCTTTGATTGAGAAGTTGCTACCATCATGAAAAGATTATAAGAGTGATTTGAAATAAAAAGAAAAAAGATAGAACATTAGAAGAAATAATCACTAAGTATAAGAATATAAAAAAAAATAATAGAGAACAAGCAACTATAGAAAAGGCTAATGAGTCTGTTTCAAAAACTTAGTGAAAAACTTGAAGATAATATAATAAAAAGAAAAATTCTGAAAAATTCAAAAGGTTTTAAAATAAGAAATTAAATAAATTTAAAAAATTTAAAAGCAACAACATAAAATACTTTAAGTATGATTATTTTATGTGTGTGGTAAAATAGATAGTAGAGCAGTAGAATGTAGACAAAGAAAGAACAAATAGAAAATCGAGAAGAACAAAATAAATCTGATTAAGTTAGAGACCATAGTAGTTGTCATCATGGAAGCAAATATCGTAAAAAAATGCAAAGGACTGGGTGGTTGACACCAGTGCCACTAGGTACATTTACAATGATAGGAGTGCATTTGCTTCATATACTCCAACTAATGATGAAGATGTATATATAGGAAACTGAAGTTCTCTGCCAGTAGATGAGAAATGGAAGGTGTTTCTTAAGCTCACTTTCTAAAAGGTCCTACTACTCAATGATGTTTTGTACATGAAAGACATCCGACAAAATCTTGTGTGAGGAAGCTTATCAGGAAAAACGAGAATTAAATTAATTTTTGAGTCTGAAAATTTAATTCATACCAAAAACAATATATTTCTTGGAAAATAATATTATAATTTGGGATTGTATGTACTTAACATTTCAGTAGTAATAAAATCTAATTCTTCTTCGGTTTATATTATTGATTCTTTTAGTTTCTGGCATGGTAGATTATGACACATAAATCAATCTCATCTAAACAAATAAAAACAAGTTGTGTTAATCTCTAATTTAAATACTAGTGAGTTGGAAAAGTGTGAAATATGTGTAGAATACCAAAAAATAATGTAAATTAGAAGAAAAAAACAATGAACTCCTAAAGTTAATACATAGTGATTTAAGAGAGACTTAAAGAACACTATGACTAGATGAGGAAAATATTATTATATACTATTTGTAGATGATTACTTTAGATTCATAGAATTGTACCTATTGAGAACAAAAGACGAAGCTGAAGAAACATTCATCAAATATAAAAATAAAGTAGAAAATTAATTAGAAAAAGAAAAAAGACCGAGAGCTGATAGATGAGGTGAGCATGACTCAATCTCATTAAGAAAATTTTGTGAGAATAGTGGTATAATACATGAAGTCACTACTCCATATACTTTGGAATCCAATGGAGTAGTAGAAAGGAAAAACCGTTTCCTTAAGGAAATAATAAAATCATTTTCATTTAATTCTAGGTTACCCATGAATATGTGGAGAGGCTATATTATCTGCATACAAGATACAAAACCACATAGGAAAACTAGTAAGACATTTTACGAATTGTGGAAGGGCTATACACTCGGTCTTAAAAATTTAAGAGTATGAAGATGTCTAACCAAAATAAGTCTATTTGAACCTAAGAAAGAAAATTAATATCTAAAATAACAGATTATATATTTATAAGCTATGCAGAAAATAGTGTTGCATATGGGTTTATAGTTATAAAATTTGAAAATAATATACTAGATCCAAATACAATCATAGAGACAAAAGATGTTGAATTCTTTAAAGATATATTTTCTATGAAGAATAAAATATTTAATTAACATAGACAACAATAATAAAGAAAAAGAATTAGTAGAAAAATAAAATGAGGAAATACCCAAAGTTAGAAAAAGTAAAAGAATTAGAAGGACAACTCACCTTGAAAATTATTGTTACATGTATCTTATTGAGAATGATCCTAAGAATTATAAAGAAGCCATAAGATCTCCAGATAAAATATTCTGAAAAGAGGGTGTAGATAATGAATTAAAATCTATTATAGCAAATCATACTAGAGAATTAATAGAGTTACATGATGATACTAAGCCCTTAGGATGTAAATGAGTATTTAGAAAGAAGTTAAAACCGAATGAAACAATAGATAAATTTTAGGCTAGATTGGTAGCCTTAGGATGTGGACAAGAAGAAGATGTCAATTACTTTGACATTTATGCCCAAATTGCAAGAGTTACTACAATAAAAGTATTAATTGCAATTGATACAATCTATAAATTAATAATTCATAAAATAGATGTTAAGATAACATTTTTAAATGGAGATTAGAAGAAGAAATATAAATGACACAACTTGAAGGGTTCATTGTGCCAAGACAAGAACATAAAGTTTAGAGTTGTAAAGTCCTTATATTGACTAAAACAGGTGCCTAAACAATGGCATGAGAAGTTTGATACAACTTTAACTTCAAATGGGTACATAGTAAATGAATTTGATAGATGATTATATAGTAAATTTAATGAAAACTTTGGAGTAGTTATCTGCTTATATGTAGATGATATGTTAATATTTAGAACAAGTTTAATAGTTAAAACTACTAAGAAATTTCTTTTATCAAAATTTGAAACGAAAGATTTAGGTGAGGTAGATGTAATCTAAGGTATTAGAATCTTATGAAATTCTAATAGACTGATGTTGAACAAGTCACACTATGTAGAGAAGATATTGAGAAAATTTGGACACTTTAAAAGTAGTCCAGTATCTACTCCATATGATGCTAGCATACACTTAAAAAAAAGTGAGGGTTCTAATAACCCAAATAAATTATACTAGGGTGATAAGTACTTTGACATATTTATCAAATTGTACTAGGCCTGATATAACATGTGTTGTAAGTAGATTGAATAGATATACTCATAATCCTAATAACATACATTAGTGTGTAGTGTAGTTAGATTATTTAAATATTTAAAAGGTATAATTGACTACAGTTTGTTTTATGACGGCATACATCTCCGTGTTAGAAGGATATTGTGATGTTAATTGGATATTAGATACAACGGATACCAAATCTATAAATAGATATTTATTCACTCTTGGTAGAGGTGCAGTCTCTTAGAAAGCAACTAAGTAGACTTATGAGGAACATTCAATTATAGAGGCAGAGTTTATTGTCTTAGAAAAGGCAAGTGTTGAAACTGAAAGACTAAGAAAAATCTCTTACTAGATATTCTGTTATGGAATGGATTGGTTTAATTGGTGTCTATATTGTATGCTAATCAAGCAACTATAACTAGAGTCAAGAATAGTACATACAATGTAAATAATAGGCACATACACCTGATACACAATATTGTGAGAAGAATGATGAATAGTGGCATTATATCATTAAATTTTGTAAAGTCATAAGTTGATCCTCTAACAAAACCACTTGACCGAAAAATAATGAGAGATGCATCGAAGGAGATGAGACTAACAGCCCAATTGTGAGTTTTTTTTTTTTTTTTTTTTTTCTTTTCTGGTAATTAGCCCAATTGTGAGTTGATAAAACTGAAATCCAACCTATGTGATTGGAAATCCCATGAAATAGGTTCAAATGGGTAAGAATGGAGTCGTATGACAACTCGTTGAACACTATAAAAGAATCCTTAGCTTTTAGTCCATTCCTATGGTGTAGACAATACATAAATTGTAACATAAAATGAGGGTTGATTTATTAAACTCTTAATAAATTCATAGCCTATGGGTGGTGCGATTAGTTGCAGTTCATACTTGATGGATTTACAAATATGAATGTGGAAGTGGGACTGTTTCTTATGAAAACTTGGGCTATGTTTATTAGAGCGCTCATGAAAACCAGAAATGATGCAATGCCGAAATATGTAAAATTGATAGAATGACATTACTTAAGATAGTTGGATCAATGTGGGTTGCAGAGTTAGTAGATTTACATAAGCCGAGAATGGCTCAAAAGAGCTTGCTCCACCATGGTCTAATAAATCTTATTATGTATATTCTAAGTATCAGTTTAAAATCCAAAAGACATCGGTATCACTGCATTCAATTATCATTTGTTCAAATCAAAATTCAGTCTTTATAGTTTGTATTTTGAATCTATGGGGGAATTGTTGTATTTTGAAAAGATTAAAAAAATGATAGTTTAAGCAATTGAACTTTAGTTTTAAGTGCTCGAAACATACCACATCGAGTGCTCGAACAAAGTTTAATTGCTCGAGTTGTACCACTTCGAGCACTCTAACTCTTGTTCAATTGCTTATAACAATAAAATCTCTCCGCGAACTTTGATGAACTATGCATGGGGTTTTGTGTAGAGATGCAAGATGTGTTTATAGACATTTATGTGTGACTTTTCAAGACCGATGGATGTCTAAATGTCTATAGACACATTTCCAAAGTGACTTTTTACAATATGTAAATATAGAGCAATATTTTCATGTTTAACACACTGAAAAACTCTTTTCTCTCTCCTGTTTTCTCTACAAATCATTTTGGTGTTATTTTGCAACCGAAATCAAGAGTTCTTGACTTGTAGTTATTTGAGTTTAAACCATATCTATTGTCATTCGCTGGAAAACTTATCAGATTATGCAGGTCGGAGAAACCTGTGTCATTGAATCCTAGGATAGTTGTTTACTATACCCTATCGTACCAATTAGAATGAGGCGAATACCATTTAGGACAATATCTTCGGACACACTTCGACATTAAATTGATAAGTTCTTTCTAACTTTGAATTTAAGAGTTTTATTTTAAATTATTTAATTCTCTACATTACTTTAGTTTGATTTTCTACAACATAAGATAGAAAGATCGTATCTTGTATTTGTTGCAACAAAAATTAATTTTTAACAATAATTGTCTATTAGTTTAATTATCTTTAAATTTGTTCTATCATTGTTTGTTTTAATTTTTCAATTTAATTGTTTTAAATTTGATTCCCTGCAATTGTTTAACAACAGACAAGACTCAGAATCCCTTGCCAACCCATCGATCATCATTTTATTTCGTTAATGCCTAATGAAAAATAATTCCAATATAGTTGTTACAGACCCGGCTCTTTCATTTCAATCCATCTAGCATACTATAATAAAAACAACATTAGGCTGTTAGTCATGATCGTCATCAAATATGCAAGCGAGTCCAAGATAATAATTATACTCACTCAGCAATCTAACTTTGTTCTGATAAAATTAACCAACTTTCCCAACTCCGTAAATTGGTAGGGGTGTAAGTTAATATACTGATTATATTTCAACAAATTGCACAAAAGAAGACCGAAACCTTGCTAGCTCAACCTGTAAACTGCATCTTGTGAACCTTTTCTATACACAAAAAGGTAACAAACATCCTCATCTTCAGGCCCGGCTTAGATCGATCCGGATCTCGCAGAAAGAAGTTCAAAGCTGAACCCGCTGGGGATAAATTAATTAACAATAATTATAAAAACAAATGAGAAGCGAGCACGGCGGATTCAGAATTTTAAAGGGACTCGTGCAACCCAGCAAGTGAACCCTTCTGACAACGTATCCTCACGTGCTGATTCCAACCCGTCATCCTTCTTTCTCACCCGAACCCAGATCGAACGGGCCCGGACCCGACTTTTTGTGGTTCTTCATCCTCAACAAACCGTAGAGTTTTCGGAACTCTCTCACCGTATGAACGCTCTCCCTGCAAATAACCCCGCCGCCGCCGCCGGATTCGCCGGAATCATCCGACCGGCCGTTTCCCGACGCACTCTCGGTCAATCGCTGCCCAAGCTTCACCGACACTCTCTTTCCGTCGCCGTTGGTTTGGAGAGCGGTAATGACCGATTTCAGTGCCCGACTCGGCGAGCTCCGATTCACGATCATGATCTCGCCGATCTCCGCCGGACTCAGACTCGCTCCGCCCTGGAAGATCTCTTCGACTTGAGGGAAGAGCTTGTGATCCTTGAGCCCTAAGTAACTGTTAGCTAGGGTTTTGAATGCGGAAAAATCGCAGAGAGGGAAGTATATGTGGACGTCGATCCTTCCGGGCCTGAGAATGGCGGGATCGATGTGTTCTTTACTGGTCATGGTGAAGACCATCACCCGCTCTTCCCCGCAACACGAGAAGATCCCATCCATGAAGTTTAGAACCCCGGACAAATTCACCGCCGGCGATTTCTCGGCGAGGAACCGATCGAGATCTTCGATGACGATGACCGATCTACTCGTTGTTTGTAGCAGAAGCATTTTCAGATCCGAATTGTCGGAGACTTTGGAGAGATCGATGTCGTAGACGTCGTAGCAGAGGAACTTCGCCATGGCGGCGACGAAGCTCGATTTCCCGGTGCCGGATGGTCCATACAAGAGGTAGCTTCGCTTCCAGACTCGGCCGAGTCGATGGTAGTACTGCTTCGATTTTAGGAACGATTCGAGGTCGGACTTTACCTTGTTTTTGAGATCGGGATCCATGGCGACAGTGTCGAGAGTCGATGGATGCGTGAATGGGACGGATTTCCATTGTCCGTTGTAGCGATGCACTGTTCCAGAATTCGTATAGAGCCTGACCTCTTTTTTCCTCTGTTCGATCTCGTCGGAGACCAGGTGGATGTGTTGGAGGTAAGGACGGAGAATCCGACGCTTATCTTTCCTTCTGATTTTCAGAATGAATGTCCTGCAGCAGCTATTTCCCTCGCTCTTCTCTTCATTTGTCCATAAAACTCTCGCCCCAAGGAACGTATCGCGGACTGTCTGGTTCGCATCGAGCTGTAGAACGATGTCGTTCGATTTTTTCCCGGAGAAAAGGTTCGCGAAATCGGAGTCTTCAATGGAAGCCAAAGAGCTTACATATATTGAAACCTTTCTGTAAAGCTGGCTCTCTTGGGAGCTCTGGTTGTATTCAGGAACTTTGTAGAATTGATAGACGTGACACCAATCTTCAATCGATCTCCACCATTTCTTCAAAAGATAAAACAGAGCAGAACCAGATAAGATCACTCGAAGAACGATGAAGCCACCGGCGATCACGAACAGAAGAGAAAGCGGGTTAGTCGGAATCATAATTTCCACAGTTGAAGTCCGATCGATATCTTAGGGGATTGCTCTATTGTATACCCGTCTTCCTCTTCGAAGCAAAAATCAACTTGAGAAAACTCATGAGTTCGAGCAGAGGAATTTTAAGATTGGTCAAATTGATGAAATGATATTGTATTAGAGGTGAAATCGAAACAAGAAAAACTTTCGATCTTTCCAATGGCGTCTGCAAGACGGCTGTGCCGGCAATTTTAATCGGTGGAAGGCGGGGAGAACAGAGAAGAATGGGAGAGAAAAAGGGAGGGAGGGAGGGAAGTAGAGAGATTAGTATTTTATTGTAGAAAGCCGAAATGCCAGAGGATTTCGAGTAGGTGCTGGGGCTTGTTTGTTTCTCTTTTACCACTGTCCCCGAATTTATTGGATTTTTAGAAAGCTGGTAAATAGTCAAGACAAAACGCGTTTAAAGAGCGTTTTCTTAGCACCAGTCATCGTGTTTATTTTTGAAAAGTCATTTGTAGAAATTGGTTCCATCTTTTAAGAGACTATTCTATATCCCTCCCAAGAAGGATAAAAAATAAAAAAAATAAAAAATTCTAAGAGGACTATTTGAATCCAAATATTTTACTTTTACAGAAGTTATTTTAACAAAATTAGGGTTTAGAGTAACTCTTCGGGTTTAAGCAAACCAACAACAATATTCACATTTGATTATTTGAACCGCTACTTCCACTTTAAAATTCAAAAATACCTAAAATTGTAGTTAGGCGAGGGAGGGAGCTACCAACTTAAACTCCCCCAGTTTCCTCTCCTACTCGCAAGAATCTTGCGAGGCACACGTGCCACCAACTAAATTAAAAAATATAATTCATTCAATGATTTTCACTTTTTTGGGTATTATGCCTCGAGGATTTGGTATGACCCCTTAAAGAACGCTTAATGTGATTGATGATGATGATGATGTGTTGAGAGTGATCCCCAGATGATCGCACAGTGTATTAGATGTGTGAATGCTTGTATAGAAAGAGATGTAGAGCTCACTTGATTGTATAGAAAGATAGGTAAAACTCACTTGACCATCGATGTGGTGTCGGTCTAAGTTTATTTGATTCCAAAACTTGTTTTCAATGTGAAAATCTTTGGATCAATCTTTTTATACCCATGGAGGGTCACATGATGTTCTTTTATAAAGATTTAGAGGGTTGGTTTAATTGGATTGATATGGTAATCCAAGCAGGAGTTGATGTATTCAGTCAGGGTGTGCGGAATGGGCTGCTCTTGCTCCTTGTACTTGTCTTTCCAGACCCAATTAGCTGTCCTGAGCCGACTGCCAGGTTGGCTCGTTCAATCTTACTTGGGATAACTATGCCGGGGCCGAGCCGAACATATGATGTCCCCACAGTGATTATCATCAAAAAAAGTGATTTACACTTTTGGAAGGTGATTATCCCTTTTTGGCACTGATGTGTCCGCCCCTGATGCAGAATGGGCCCTACGCGTTTTTTAAGGGGTCTGCACCAAATCCCAGCAGGTGTCACAAGAAGTTGCAAGGCTTCTTGTGAGCAGGAGAGGATAACCCAAGGGTGGGCGGTACTTCAACATCAAAGCACAGAACCATTTCACTCGCTGACGGCACTCATTTTTCTTGTAAATTCAACCAGAAAATTCCAACCTTTTAAAGCTCGTGTCTCTGCCGTGTAGACCCATGGCCCAACTATCATAACATAGAGCCACCTTTAGTCCTTTATTTCTTTCTTCTTTACTTTTTTTTTTATCCTTTGGTTTGAACTTTAAACAGACAAGTGAACCTTCCCTTTCATTGAGAGAGGCAAACAAGACTGTCCACCGCCCCTAACCAGAGACGGCTCTATATAACTCCGTTCAAAATAAAGGCAAATAAAGCCACTAGACGTAAAAGAAAGTAAAATTAAAATGATTTTATTGTCCCTAAACACTTTTTTTCCCACCAGATGTCACTAGATGGTAGGAGCAACACACAAGAGCTACAGATAATCCTGAGAGCCCCCCAACACCAACTTTCTTTGTTGATTGATTCTACCTTCATCATATGCTTATGGTCAGCTTTCAGAAGTCTATTCTTGTACTCCAATACATGCCGGCCCACCAATTTATCATACTTCCACATCATCATCAAAAAGAATGCTGTAATCCAAAAGACGGACATTCATTGTCGCATCAAGTTATCAAAATGGTTCAAAAGATTGTGTACACTGAATGTTCATTTGTCAAAGACACAAATTTCGTGCATAAATCCAAAACAACAAAAATATGTAACAAATTCAATAAATAAATCTTTTTATATTTTCTTATAACTAGGCCTAATTTATTGGTGTAAGGTCCATTCAGACTTTAGTATAGATTTGTAAGGGTGTAGAATCGTATTTGCAATTAAAACAAAATTTAGGTGCCTGCACCATCAAAAGGATCCTAATCATCCAAATTGGATCTAGAATTTAAATATAACAGTGTGGACATAATGCCTACCCATGATAATTTCTTACTTAACCATGGTCGGTGAGATGTATCATCAATGACACGGTAAAATCTTATCTAATTACTTCCATGATATTTCTTTTAACATAAACCTAATTGTGATAGAACAACTCATGTATTAGCAAATCGTGGTCTCCTTGTAAGTTCTCCTGTTTACCGGCATCCCTAGCGGCTTGATATCGTCTGCGACGCTCGAGGGCTGAGGTAGAGAGAGGGGG
>JAOXJP010285392.1:0-19190 GCA_025762735.1 Platanus orientalis | reverse complement strand
ATCGGTATCAGGAACAACAGTCAACTCAAAAGGTGGGGTGCAAACATCAGTATACTACACCAGTAGAGCTTTCAGGGGAGCAGAGGAAAGATATATGAGGACCGAAAAAATAGCATTTTCTCTAGTTGTCACGGCCTAGCGACTGAGACCCTACTTCTAAGCATACACCATCTGGGTGATCACCAATCAACCACTCAAGGCCATATTGCACAAACCCAACACCTCTGGGAGACTAGTTAAGTGATCGGTGGAGTTGAGCGAGTTTGACATCGAATACCACCCCCGAGGAGCCATTAAGGGTCAAGTAGTGGTAGACTTCATCGCCGAATACATTCGTGAATCAAGGGGCAAGTCCAAAGCGTAAGAAGAATAACTCGGGGGAGAGGAAACATGTCAAGCAGCATGGGTTGTACATGTTGATGGCTTCTCTACCACGAGGGAAGAGTTATCTTGGTCACACCAGAAGGAAATGAGCTTGAGTATACCATCAAATTTGGGTTTAAGGCAACCAACAATGAGGCAGAGTATGATGCAACGCTCGCTAGATTACGCCTTGTTTGTACCCTTGAAACCAAGCTAGTGAGGGTCAATAGTGACTCCCAACTTGTGGTAGGATAAGTACAAGGAGAATACGAGGTAAAGGATGAATGGAGAAAGTCGTACCACACATTGGTAGTAAAAGAGAAGTCTCGGTTTGAGCATTTCGCTATACAGTGGGTTCCACCGGGTCAGAATGAAAAGGCCAACAAGTTGGCCAGACTCGCATCATCAAACATGAAAAATTTGAACCCTGGGATCTTCATAGAGTGTCTACCCAAGCCAAGCACTAAGGCAAAAGAAGGTAAAGAGGTCAACATGGCCAGCCCCGAGCCTTAGTGGGTTAACCAGATTATAAAATACTTAAAAAATGGTGAACTACCCGAGAATAAGGACGAGACAAGAAAGGTAAAATAAGGGTGAGTCAATATCTTTTCCTCGATGACACCTTCTACAAGAGGAGCTTCACCCTCTCCCTACTCAGATCCCTATCCAAAGAGGAGGCTGACTATGTGCTCTAAGAGATAGATGAAGGAATATGCGAGAACCACTCTGAAGGCCGAACGATGGCCCATAAAGCAATCAGGACAGGATATTATTGGACCTCCATGCAAAATGATGCAGGCCTGCTCGCCCAAAAGTGCAACAAATGTCAAAGATTCACCAATGTCACTAAAAAGCCAATAGAGGAGTTAGTCCCGATAACCAAATCCTGGCCGTTCACCCAGTAGAAAATCGACATTGTCGGACCCCTTCCTTGAAGAAATGAACAAATGAGGTTCTTAGTAGTAGCCATCAACTACTTCACAAAGTGGGTAGAAACTGAACCCCTAAAGAAAATCACTAAGAAAAACATTTGGGACTTCACTTGCAAATCAATTGTGTGATAGTTCGGGATCCCCTGAATGCTCATCACCAACAAGGACAAGCAGTTCAACAATGTCTGGTTCCAGAATTCTATGTAGAACTAGGGATCAAAAATCATTTCTCTTCCCCGACTCACCCACAAGCCAATGACCAAATTGAGGTTACCAATAGGATGCTTCTGAGCATCATCAAAAAGAGACTCGAGAACTCTAAAGACCTTTGGCCCAAGGAACTACCAAGCATCCTTTAGGCATACCGCACTACGGTAAGGACCCTACTAGGAAAACGTCATTCCTCTTGGCGTTTGGAACCAAGGCAGTGATGCTGGTCGAGATCAGGATGACCACATATAGAACAACGAATTTTGACTTAGGAAAGAACAAAGAGAGCCTCAAGAACAATCTCGACATGTTAGAAGAGAAAATGGACAAGGCCACACTTTAGGTAGCAGCTTACAAGAAGAGAATGACCAAGTGCTACAACTCACAAGTTAGGACGAGGAGATTCGTAATGATGGACTTAGTCTTCAGAAAGGTGAGCCTAATGACACAAGACCCTATAGAGGGAAAACTAAGGCCAAACTGGGAGGGGTCTTATCAGGTAACAAGTTGTTATAGCCCGGGACGTACCACCTCAAGACGATGCGAGGAGAGCCCCTACCACGACCATAGAATGTTGAACACTTAAGAAAATACTATTAGTGAAGGAGATGTAATTATTTAATCCTAGTTGATGAAATGTTCTTACTCTATAAAGCCAGAAAGAATGTTAGGCCCTCATACCCGGATTATAAGATTAGCCCTTAGGTCACAAGATTGATCCCAGGTCACAAGATTGACTAATCCCTCATGAAAAATTTCAAGCCCTAGCGCCCGGGTTACAAGATTAGCCCTTAGGTCACAAGATTGACCTCTCCCTTAGGGGAAATTTCAAGCCCTCGCGTCTGGGTTACAAGATTAGCCCTCAGGTCACAAGATTGACCTATCTCTCGGGGAAAATTTCAAGCCCTCATGCATAGGTTACAAGATTAACCCTTAGGTTACAAGATTGACCCATCCCTTAAGGGAAATTTCAGGCCCTCATGCCCAGGTTACAAAATTAACCCTTGGGTCACAAAATTGACCCTAGATTACAAGATTGACCTGTCCCTCAGGAGAAATTTTAGGTCCTCGTGCTCAGGCTACAAGATTAACCCTTAGGTCACAAGATTAACCTACTCCTTAGGGGGAAATTCACAAGACAAAGAAAAGTCTCATGGATTAGCAAAAATAGACTCCAACAAGTAAAGCTAAGGACCCGAGACGTGTCAAGATGTACGTATCACAACTAAAATCAACCATTCAACACCAAGTAAGTACAACTACCCCCTCTTGTATATTAAATTGGAATAGGGGCATAAGAGTATCTAGCGATATTACTAAAAAAAGGCCCCCGAGAGGGGTAAGGGCTTAAGGCCTCCAAGAAGGGTAAGGGCTTAAGCCCAAAAGAACGCATCAGGAACCCTTACCCAAATCATAAGAGACCAAAGAACTTGAAAAATTATTTAAGGGCAGTGTAACCACTCGTTGAGAGAGCATTATCCCCGAGGCGTATCTACACTTACAAAAATTTATTATTGTCTATTTTTAATTGTTGAGAGAGCATTATCCCTGAGGCATACCTACACTTAGAAAAACTTGTCAGTGACTACCCTTACTCGCTTAAAAATTATTTACCCCGAGGCATATCCATGCTTAGTGAAATTCACCGTTGTTTTGTCCCCACTTGCCTAAGGATTAGTTACCCCAAGGTTCACTTCTACTTAAAGAAATTCATCATTGACCACCTCTAATGCCCTTAGGAGCCCTTATCATGGCCTACTCCAACATGCCGAGGAAACTCAAAAAGGAATACAATCACCATGATACACATCATACTTAGAAAATTTTAAGGAGAAGATAAACAAGGGCATAGTGTATAAGAAATGGGGGAAAACTAAACTTCATTCATACATCATAAAATTTCAAAAGAGGATTTTTTTAAAAAGGTACAATTACACCTAGGGGTTAGCATCCCCCGATGTGGCATATCCTAGGGTAGTAGCCCCGGCTCCCTCAGCCACTCCTCCGACCACTCCTTCCACATTCTCCCCTCATTCTCCTCCCTCATGCACTTCCATCCCTACCTCGTCCCCTTCCTCCTTGTCAGGGACAAAAGTGAAAAAGTCGCGATCTAGGAACGCCATGGCCGCCATCTCTCGGAAGGCCTCGAACCCTTCCAAGAAGCACCCGACCTTGACAACCTCGAAAGCATCAGAGGTTAGGTACTCGATAGTCACCCTTTCAACGGCTTTCTTTCTCTCTTCCTCAGCCCAGATCTGAGTCAGCTCCATAGCCTTAGCCACTTTTCTACTCACCGTCTCCTCGAGAGTTATGGAAAATGAATCCTCGACCACGAGACAGTGGTTCATCTCTGCCCCGAGTTCATCCCTGGCCCGGGCAATCTCGGTCTCTGTCGACCGCAATCGTGTCATCAGTTCCTCGATGCAGGCCTCATTTTCTATAACCCGAACAACCATACTAGCATTGAAACCCTCGGCTAAGAGACCTTTTCCTAGAGGGCACGGATCTCAACATTGGTGCTCTCGTGGGTTATGCTAAACTCGCTTTTGGCCTTGGTAAGGTGATTTTGGAGCTCGCCTCGAACTTGTTCGCTCTTCTTGAACCTCTAGATAGAGGCTACCATTAGGCCACAGTTTGAAAAAATATATGCAAAAAAGAAATAAGTCAGTATAGATATATAAACGATAAAAGAGAAAATCAAAATACAAGGGGGAAAAAGAAGATTACCTTGGCCACATAGTACATCATCTCCCAGTGGAGCACAGAATTATCAAGAGATTTCCTTAAGGACTCGAGATCCTTAGGGGGAATGCTGGGGAATGCCCCCTAAAAGATAGTCTGCCCTAGGGCTTGGCTTCGACAGTCAAGATGAGGGCCCGGATGAAGATTAGCCCCCCTCCGAGGCTAAGGAAGAAAGTGCCTGGGTAGTAGCTGCATCAGAAGTCAATGCCACCTTGGAGCGGGAAGACTCCTCGACCGTAGCAGAAGGAGCGACCTCCATAGCTGGGGCGATCTTGAGGAAAGCTGCCACTTCGCCCTTAGTGGCTGGGATTGGAGGAGACCAAACAGTCTCTACCTCCAAGTCCACGATAGGAATAAAGGCCTTTGGAGCAAGGGGTGGTGCTAGCTGGGCTGATGTCACCTCAGGAGCCTGAGCCTCGAAGGGCCCCCTGTTGATGAAGTGTCATTTTTGCTTCTTTGTGGTCATAACCACCCTTAGCCTGTTGCCATAGCCTCTCGGGCTTGAGCCAAAAACTTCTTATTCGTCCTTATTGTTGTACAATAAAACACACTCTAGATCAAAAGTTAGGCGTACACAAAAAAATGAGAGAAAGGGAAGAGATAGAGAAAAGTATAGAGAAATGGAGGAAGAGAAAAAAGACTAGGTGACACAAAAATAAAAGAAGAGGGTGAGCTTCCTGGGTCAGGCCCCGTCCCACACCAATGGAGGTGCTCAGGGGTAACAAGGTTAGGGTAGGCATGGATCAAGTGATTAATGACCTCCATAATGTGGGCCTCCTCCTCGGGGGATAGATCGTCTACTTCTGATATTGACACAAAAATAAACGTGTAGAAAGATAGAACAAATAAGAAGACTACAAAAATAAATATACCAAAAAATGGAAAATCATGACTCACCTACAGGGCTGATGGCCGATGCCTAGGCCTGGTTAAACCTCACAATGGGGACCTCCCCCGGGGGTACTCCCAACCTTCACCTGAAATAAAGAAGTATCAGCCCCTTCACCCGCTATTAGAGCTTCAGAGCCCGATCACCATGATTGTAGTCGGGTCCCGGCTGGCAAAATAAAACCACCCCTGCTCCTACTCTTTTGAGTAGTAATAGTGGAAAAACTCGTTAAAGGTGAAGTGGGCCATCCCCTTAAATGTTAACTCCCATAGGATCATACATCTTATGGTTGTCCACCAAGCATTAGGCATCAGATACTTTGGAGTTAATCCAAGGCAGAATAACAGCTCCCTCAAAAACAAAGGAACCAAAAATCGAAGACCCGCTAGAAGGGCCTGCTCATACAGGGCCACACTGTTGACAAGGGCCTCGAAGACCCGGCTATCCCCGAAGGCAGAAAGAATGACTCCCTTAGGAATAGAGAATATGGAACGAAACCAAGTTAGGGTTCATTCTCTTAACTCAAAGGCATAATTAGCGACAATGAAATCCTGCTCAGGGGCAATCTCCCTCACTGCTCCTTGGGCATTAGATGGAGTTGGCTCGGTGACCTGTTCCACAGGCTTCTGCCAGACTTCCGATAAGTCGTCAGCCCCGTCGACCATCTGGTCAACGGTATCCCTAGACACCATTCAGTAGGGGTTTATAGAAAAAGAAAGAGGAAGAGGATGAAAAATGAAGACATTGGAAAAAGGAGAAGTCAACGAACCAGCCAACAAAAAGAAAAAAAATTAACACACTAGGATCTAACAAATGACAGAATGAAAATATAGTGAAACAAGATTCAAACTATGAAATAGAAACTAAATATCTAGATAAAAAACATGCACCTGGAAGTAAGAGGGAAATCGGAGATGGTGAAGACTAAATGCCTAAAAGTGCAACGGATACCAAAAACAATAGCAAACAAGTGCTGGGAAGCAGGGGGATCATCAGAAATTACCCAAAAAATGATGGAAGGTACAAAAGATAGAAAAGGGAGATAAAAAAAATCAAGCTTTATTCTGGTAGAGGTATTTATAGGCAACCTCAAGTATTCCCGACCCTACACGTGTTGCACATTCAGGGGGCAGTTAAATTAACCCAGGAAGCGAGGCGACATGCGGATCTCTAAATTATTGAAGGATTAAAACACAACCGTCTGATGACCTAGGGATCTGTAAAAAAATATGATGTTTGACATGATTCATAACCAATGCCAGCATGCATCCTCCGTTACCGAAGCCCATTAAATATGAAGTCATCATTAGCGCCTCCCTAATCAATGTCATCTTGGTAACAGAAGTGGCACCGAAACAAAGGGATATGGTCACAAACAGTTCGCAATCCTGAGCCACGTAACTCTGAACTCGGGAATGAGGGGGATAATTGGTAGGGGAAAGATACCAAGGCCCCTATAAACTGACCCTGATAAACTCATAGAGCCTCGACCTCCAAATAAATTAACCCAGTAAGTCCTTGAGGAAACCAACCCCGGGAGGAACCAACCCGGGAAGCATTCGCAATCCCATAACTCAAAAGATATCGAGGCCACTGACGAGATACCTAGCTACTCGACAACCTTTCAATACCTAGGTGTACGCAGGAAACACCAAGCCACTCACTCCACCCTCCGATACCTGGCACCCCGAGATTCTCGAGAACACTCCCACTGTGTCACTTGAAAGGAGTCACAATCATGACAGGCATGGGACCTCTAAGAGTCCCTGACAAGCAAGAAAAATAGAGACCCTACTCTCCATGTTTGTGAATAAGAACAATCTAGAAATTGTTACCATAAGGGAATATTCCCTACAGTTAGCCTGACATAGTGAGAAAAAGACAAAGATGGTAGGGGGGACGCGGCGAAGAACATGGGGAAGGAGAAAGGCCAAATCTCATTTGATACGGCACTACTAAAGCCTATAAAGGGAGGTAGCAACTCACTCACTAAGTATAAGAAAAATTAGAAACCCTAATATAAATGAGTATTTTGCTATTAGCCCCATCTGACTTTACCATCGAAAAGTTAGAGGCCAGCACCCCATCGGTGTTTAGCTCCTTGACTCTTCAACTGTGTTGTGTAAGATCTGTTCTACCAAAGACTTAGGCTAGCCCTGCGACCATCTGATCAGTATAAGGGCATCCC
Source organism: Platanus orientalis (assembly GCA_025762735.1). NCBI lineage: Eukaryota > Viridiplantae > Streptophyta > Magnoliopsida > Proteales > Platanaceae > Platanus > Platanus orientalis. The sequence goes on along the minus strand of JAOXJP010285392.1, from coordinate 11,866 downwards.
CAACTCTGAACACCATCATATATATATATATATATATATCAATGTATTTTCATTCATTACTATCATACTTAGACAATATGCAATGATTTTCTCTTGAAATGTGCCCGAGTGATATGACTTATTATAATACTCACTCATTCTAAACAAGGATCCTGATTGAACATTGGTTACTTCATATGAGGTGTCACTATATAGTATCATATTGGAATCATTCAACACCCATACCCCACCTTGTATAGGCATCATTCTCATGTCACACCACCCTGATTGTTTGCATGTGAGGGCACCTTGACTGAAACCAGTCCCTAAAGACAATACACTCGGTCGATCCATTGGTGCCGAATAAGGAGAATGATTGTCTGTTTTGAGACAGACCTCTATTATTGTGCATTGATTGACACATAGAGAGTTAAGGGTATGTTTGGACTTCATTTCTTGACATGCATGTCTTTGGAAGCTTACGATCTTATAAATTAAAAAACAAAAAATTAAAGAGAGAGAGGATGAAATCCTTGAAAAGAAAAAAGGAAAAATCTCATAAATTCGCATAACCTGGACTGCTTGGACCATTCTTTACACACGATATCTAATTGTCGACACGAATATTTATCCAAACGGTCCCTTAGTCATGGCATAGAGAAGCATCCAAGAATAAATAAATAAATAGACAAAATGGAGAAGATGCACAAATGAAATCTTTTCCTTAAAAAATAAACCTCTAAAAACAGGACAAAAAAAAAAAAAGAAAACAAGAAAGTTTTTCCGGTCAGCGATCACCGGAGATGCTGCGGCGACACAGAGGGCAAGAGTTATAGAGGGAGAGCCAAGAGAAAATACAAGATGCATGGTACGTGTGGCCGCATGGCATTTGTTTACCACCTTCACCTACTTTCCCCTCATATTCTTCCATGCAAACTGAACACACATCCACTGCAGAAACCGTGGGCATGTTTGATACTAAAGACTCCAACGCCGGAATCCCACTTGAAGTCTCCACCGGAATCGTCAGAGCAAGATCAAGATCAAAGCATAGATCGATTGGATATGGATCTCTCGCCGTGATGTCAGATTCCGGTGGTGCTATAGTCGCTGCCATGTAGAGAGAGAGAGAGAGAGAGAGAGAGAGAGAGAGAGAGAGAGAGAGAGAGAGATGGGTTGTTTATTCCCTGCTTGGGTGTTTGGATTTATATTAGGACTGTAAGTACGTGGGGTCGTTGTTTATGAATATAGTATTTGAGTTTGAGGTGCAAATAATTATTCTACCATATAAACTTTTATAAAGTAGTCAAAAATCATCGGCCGGTGTATCGCACACGGGATCAAGGCCATTTCCACCCTCTTTCGTGCTTTGCCAGGGGGTCTTTTCTTTAAAAACTCTATACAGCGTTCTAACTGGTTGCACCTAGTCAAAATGGGCACTGGTTTTCTCTTTGGATATTAATGAGTAAGATACATGCATCACATCATATGTCGTCAACATATCTCATCGATCTGGACCGTCCAACCAATAGCATGACTCAAATCTAGGCTCCCATAACTTGACACGTGTAGCCAGGACCCACCACTGATGTGTCCCACCTAATAGATTGCCTATGACATAACCCATCATGATCTGATGAGTTTTAAGCATTTGGTCTATGAATTATCCTTTTTTGAGCTTTTTAGGAGCTTTAATAAATTGTGTTTACATATATGGGAGTATTGAAGATGATTTGGGTCTAGCCAATCTCTTTGGTGGGATCTATTCAACTGTGGATGTGGGTATCTATCTTTTGTATACAAGACACGTGGCAAGTTATGGGAGCGTTATGTTTTACCGATGTAGGCCACACATCTACACATTTATAGGAATATGATCCCATGGTAGAGATTGCTGTGACAGTTTTAGGTTAATAAAGAAGTGGAGAGTCAAATAATGTAGTGGGGTTTCTACATATTGAAACCTTTCTTTGTTCCGTAAGAATGTAGCTTTCAAGGCCATAAACGAAATGATATATCATTGGCTTGCTATTGTCACATACGCGTCAACATACATCAGCCCCCAGTCATTCTCAAAACCCATTTGCATAGTCTAATGACTAGGCAACCCACTTGAGATAAGGACAGACAAATAGAGATCAGAATTGAGTCCAATCTTTGAAGACGTGGTTCTTGATCCCTTTTGAATAATTAAAATAGCAATTAGTCTTCAACCTAGCACATCTTTCAGGACAAATGGATCACTCTATAACTTGTACCTAAGAATTTATCGTACCTAAGAAATTTATAAGACCAAAAAGCTATTAAAGTATACTAATTTGTGTTTCTCCTACACCTTGAGGTCAGGTTTTGGGAGAGTTGGTTATTTCACTCTAAATATGGGATCAAGGCTGAGACAGGTCACTAGTTTGAACTCCCATAGAAATAGAAATGTTCTCCCAGACATAGTTGCGTGCATGTATATGACTCGCACCTAGTTTCTCAGGTGTTCCTAAGAGAAAAGATTCGGGAGAATTGGTTAATTCACTCTTAATAAAATCCGACAGCAATGAGATAACCAATTGGGAAGGAGATAAACCATCATCGCATTGTCCCTGGCTCTATATCTACATAATAACTGCACAAGGATACGGAGTTAATTTGACCCATCACTTGCTGGGTTGCACTTAAAAATCTATCCAAAAACACGACTTAGGGAGCTCGGTTTGCACTTAAGAGTGTCAGCTAATGCAACAGGTCTGGTAGCTACATTCATTAGGTCAGTTTTTGGCACTTGAAATCTTCTATGTTGAGTGGTCACAGTTTAATTAGGGTTGCAAATGGATCAGATTCAGATTAATTGATCATAGTTATATTTGAATTTGATTCCATATCGGATTCGAATTAGAATTCCGATATGCTTTATCCTAAATTAAATTCAAAGATTTGTGACCTTGATGGTTTTCTTATCAATTATCTATTGTGCTCTCTAAACTCTCTTAAAAGACAAATACATGTATTTGTCAAGACTTTTGGAATTGAAAACGTGACGTTTGATTAGGTGACAATTATGGACGACATACATTTTGATCTTTCGTCACCGTATGTGTTGGAAATATATCCGATACCCACTGAAATGCTTTCAAGCTGGGCTGTTCAGCAATTGAAGATAAACTGATGGCTTTCCATCAAAACCTTTGGCTGTCCTTCCATGAAGTCGCCATCCCTTCCTAAGAGTATTATTATTGATTATTAACATGCTGATTTGGAATTTAACTAATGGATAAGTTAACTTGACGTAAGGTCTCACATACCGGATAAGATTAGGTACGGAAATCTGCTGTTCCTGATGTATTAGAATGGCATCAAGGGTGGACACATCAGCATTAAAAAGTGATAAGCACCCCCCAAAAAGTGAAAGTCACTTTTCGGCACTGATGTGTCCGCCTCCTGATGTCATTCTAATACATCAGGAAAAGCAGATTTCCGTACCTAATCCCAGCCCCATTATAATTGCTTCATTCTTTTGGTTTTTTCTTTCCATATTTGAAGTGGAAGTCTATGATATTCTTTTTTATTTTAGAAAAGACAGCGGATTAGTTGAATAACGTGGACGAAAACCAGGTTTGAATAGCCTCAATATACAGACTTCACTAACTACGAAAAGCAATTATTGTTGTTATTGCAGGATGCAAATAAACCGAATGTTGGCATATCCATATTTGGTTCATTTATAATCCCAGATAATTTTTTAAATAAATGAATATTTAACTGAATCATATACAAATGGGTTTATATTCATATCCATAAGTTATCCAAATATTGTTCGGATTTTTATAAATCCATATTCGGTTCATCATTTATAATCAGAAATTTTAAACAAACAAATGTTTAATTGAATTAGATACACATGGGTTCATATTCATTTTAAGCAGACATGAATATGAACCGAATACATATAATAATTGGAAACTTGCACCTCTATTTGTAAGTCTAATATGGACAATTCTTTTTTCTTTTTCCATAATTATTATTTTATTTTATTTTTTGATAGTTAGGCTAACAGAAATGGTTGTTAAGCAACATTTTCCTCTCCCTTTCCATATGTGCACACATCAATACTTATCAATATGAGATAAGGAACATGAAATGTCATTAATCCGTAAGCTGCACTTACAAATCATTAAGTACCCATTCTGAAGTAGTAGTATCATATTCACGTTGACCAGGCAACAACTTTTGGTGGGTTGGTTGAAATTAGGAGCAAAAATGGCAAGATACATATTAAACAATTTTAAATTAAAACAGCATGCCTGAGGCCTACCGGCGTGCGTCAAGGGACTGAGTGTAACGGAAATCTAATGTTAAATCAACCTGCTTAATCTGGGATTAGCCTTACGAACTGATATTAAGCAGACCCAACCTGACCTTAAACCCAAAGGAAAATAACCACGTTTTTGTATATTTAGTTATTTACATCCATTAACTTCATTCGACAATTTTCTCGGTTCTCTCTGGTTGCCTTGAATTGAATAGAAAAGGATAGAAAAGAAATTGCCACAAGAAAAGAAAAGAAAAGAGTCCTGAGAAAACCAGCTTTTCATGGCAACCAGACAGCTCGAGAAAAGTTTGCCAAGAATCATGAGAAAACCAGCTTTTCATGGCAACTAAATTACCAAACAGGTCTCTCTCTCTCTCTCTCTCTCTCTCTCTCTCTCTCTCTCTCTCTCTCTCTCTTAATTGAAGGATTCTGATATCTAATCAGAGAGAAACTTAAAGAACTGGCGACATGATGTTCAACCAAACAGTCCCTTCTGTATTAAAATTGAGAATCTTACATGAACCCCAAAAAGATGGAGAAGCTACATGAACAAAATCTTTACCTTCAAAGACATACAATAAATCTCTCTAATTAAAAAGAATGAAGAAAAAAAAACTTTCCGGTCAGTTTTCGCCGGAGATACTGTGACGGCACAGAGGACAAGAATCATAAAGGGAAAGCCAAGTGGAAATACAAGGTGCGTGGTACACGTGACCACATGGCATTTGTTTACCACCTTCACCTGGTTTCTCTTGGAACTCTTCAATGCATATTGAACACACATCATCAGCAGAAACCGTGGGCATGTTTGACACCAAAGATTCCGATACCGGAATCCCACTTGAAACCTCCACTGTGGTCAGAACAAGATCCAAATCAAAGCACAGGTCGATTGGATATTCCGATATGAAGTCAGATTCCGGTGCTGCCAAAGTCGCTGCCATTTAGAGAGAGAGAGAGAGAGAGGCATTATTTTGTGGTTGGGTGTTTGGGTTTTATAAGGAGCTGGCGGAGTACTGGGTGGTTTTGTTTGTTGCTAGTGAATAATATTAACATGGACAAAAGGTGTTTTTACTGAAAAAATAAGTCAAAAAGGCACGGCTGATAGATTAAGGTATTATAGTCATTTTGGGGGAGAACATATGTATCACACCAAGCTAGAATTGCACTTGTACATGAGATGGAGATGAGTATTTTCCATCCTCTTTCGTTTTTACCATCTTTTTGGCTGTGGAATCCTTTTTCTTTAATGTTTTTAGCAAGGCGGCCATTCTAACATGTTGCACTGTCAACAATGGCCGCTGGTTTTTATTTTGGGGTTAAGAAATTAGCAGAGATATATGACGCTACACCTTAGGTTGCCGGCATATCCCATCAATCTGAGCTTTATTACAAACAATGACTATTTATGGCATCAATGGTGGGCAAAAGTGGAGAACTGGATTGGTCATCGAACTGGTAAAGTGGATGGTTTAGGTGCTGGATGTGGACCCTATGAGTGAAGAAGCAAAGAGTATTATATTTGTATTGTGTTTTAAGATTCAAAATGAATCATATATATTTGTGTTTTAAGATTCAAAATGAATCATCTGTATTATGGGCTGTTTAGTTGTGTGGATCAAATAGACCCACATAATTCACTTAAGCCAATAAAATCCACGTGTGTTAAAAGAATTTGAAGAGAACTTTGATTCAAAACCAAGTATAATTCAACTTTTAAAGGTTTTTGTCTTAAAATTTTAATCTCATATTAGAAGTGGAAAACTTTCAACTCCACTTTATAAGTAAATACAATAACTTAAAAAGTAATGAAGTTAATCGAAGAAAAAGGGGGAGGTTGGAGTTGTTTTACATCACGTGTGTATTGAATTGAACCGAATTGGGCCGAGTATAGGTGTGGATGTGGGGTAATACGAATTAATTATTTTATTTTAATTTAATTAAATAAAAAATATGTATTTTAAATAATTAATTGATTTTAATTTAATTATATATGGCAATATATAATAAAAGATGAGGAAAAAGGAAAATGATACACAAAAATATATTATGTGAACCGGTCTTCTCTTTCTCAGATTATTATTGTTATTTTCTTTTGTTTCATATTGGTTTTCATATATATTATTTCATTGGCATTGGAAGTAGGTATGAATTGTTTGAAGTGAATCTTTGTTTATCTGTACAAGGTCTACCAAAGAGGTTGGTGTTCCTAAAGGTGATTGTCAATCAAGCCTACTGTATCTGCAACAAACCAGCAAATATCACTTTAAGGGCAACGTTCTAAATGTGCTTAATTACCAACTGATAAGTCACTCTTAACTCTTTTAATTTGCAAATAGTTTCTCTATACACTATTAGATTGCATATGTTTCTCAAATACCTATTAGAAAACTTGTGAGTTTATATTCATAATATACTTTTGATTGATTACACATACCTACACTTCACATATCTATACTTGTTACTGTTAAGAAACTCTATCATCATATATTATTGTTAAAAGATGAATTGGATAACTGCTTGAAGAACTACAATTCAGTGATCCATTGTTACTGTGGACATAAATACTTCTTACAAAGAGACGAAGAAAACACAAACTAATAATTTAAACTGATCTAGGTTTTTTGAACCGATCCAAAGCCATCTAAATCGATTTAAGAGCATTTGGGACTGTAGCAGCCATCATTAGAGTCCAAGTGGACCAATCCAAATTTTTTGGACCAATCCAAACGCAAGAAATTAATTGGCTTTTCACTAATAAGAATAAAAGTCTGTGTTGGGGTGAAACTCAAAACAAGCTCGACCTTTATGCACTATAAAATAAAGTCTTTATTGTTGTCTAAGATTTAAAGAAAATATAATAAGAAAATAGAATGAGGACTTGTTGTTTTGTGAGATTAAAAGAAAACTTTTATAATCTTTCAAGAATAGTGACATTTTTTCTATGACTCCATAGGTTTTTTTCCAATTTAGAGTTTTTCACATAAATCATATCTTTTATGATGTGAATGTGATTTGATTTATTTTTTCTTTATTATTATTATTGATTTCAACTTGTTTTAATTTGATTGATAAGCTATTTGACCCCCAACATCAGGTCTAATAGAATTTAATTATTTGCTTCAAATATGTAAATGTAATAAAATGCCAAAAAAAGACAATTCATGATGCATTAGAATGCTTAGTACAAAACTAATATGTAAAGCTAAAAAAAATAACGTGTAAAAAACTAATACAGTAATTAACACATGCTTAATGCCTAGTCAATAGATAAGTAACATAATTAAAATATAAGAGACGAAAGACATATAATCTTATCATAAAGCTAAATTACACTAAGGTGTAAAAGACATGTTTTTAATTATTTTTTTAATTTTCTAAAACAATTGAAATTGACTGGTTTTATTAGAACCGCGTTCGTTAAAAAACTGGTTGGTTTTGAAGGCTGTATGTGATATTTTTTGTATGTTACGGTTTTAAGCTTCTATGTGGTGCCGGTTCCAGTCAAACCAGATCGGACCGGAAGTTTTCAAAACTAGGATGTCATGATCCATTATATTCAGTCTTTGGGTATATCTAAAACCTCGTCTAGATCTGATCTTGGCAATCGAAAGAATGCCATTGATCTGGCGGTTGAGTTTAGGATAATCCTATGCTTCCCAGCCACCGGAGCTGATTGGGATCTGACGGTTTAGCTTCAAATGAATATTTTAATAAATTAGAGAATATACATAGTAACAACCATCTGCTGAACATTATTTTTGTTTTTTTATTATAGGTAAGTAGGTGAAGACGGGTTTTGAACCCATAAAGAGACTATACATGTCTCATACTACCTCGGCTTTGGTGCAAAAGCCCATGTGCAAAAGAGGTGCGAAACACCAAGGCCTGACACATCAGTCACAAAAAAATTATTTATATTTTTTGGTGTATGCTTTTCACTTTTTGATGCTGATGTGTTTGGTCTAGGCGCATTTCGCATCTCTTTGTAGGCATTCAACCTCATACTTAATCCGAAGGGGATCGGTTTATGAACGCTTCCCTTAACAAATGCTCATCACTACTCCTTGTCAGGAGCAAACACATCAGCGTTGAAAAATGATTTTCACTTTTTTGGGGGGTGCATATTCACTTTTCAGCGCTGATGTGCCCACCACCTGACAAGGAGCAGTGGTTAGCATTCGTTAAGGTGAGCATTTTTTATCCATTCACAATCCGAAGGGGATTCATACTAGGCAACATCCTCCACGATTAAATAACTTTACAGTAAAGTGGTATGATATTCAACCCTTCACATTTGTTTTAAAAATTGGTGATAAAGATATCTCCCATATGTAGAACTACTGTCATTTTAAACACATGTCAAGTGTTGAGTATCACAGCACTTTACCGTAAGGTTATTTCATCATAGAGAGTCTTGTCCTTGACCCGGAAAATCAATCTCTTAGTATTATATCAACGTCAAAACGTTCTTGTTCCCCAAGGGAGTAGCTTTCAAAGAAATTACACGGGAAGGTATGGCATTGGCTTGATTGCTAGGGTCATATACGTGTCAACATACATCAAACCCTTTTATCTTTTTCAGTACCTACTTTGTAAATCCACAAGGCTCAGCAGTCAGCAATCACTAAAAATCAGAACAGACAAGTAGGTTGAAAATGAGTCCATTGTTTTTTTTTTTTTGGGTGAGGAGGGTTAGCGGGGTTTTTGACTCCTTTCAAATAATTAAAATAACAATCAACATTAGTTTGTCTTGGGATTTTGCTCAAATAGGTTCAATATTTTGACAAAAATTCAAATTAATTAATGGTCAAATCGGTTTTTAAGGATTAAAATTTGAAAGAATGAGATAGTTAACTGTTTATAACTTAATTTTTTTTTCCTTTTATACCCCAAAACCCTCGAATCTCTCTCTGTCTGATTCCATTTCGTATTCCATCTCTAATCTCTTTCTTAATTTTATCTTTACCAATTTAGTAATTATTCGCTATCTCTTAGCATTTTTCTCGGTTTCCTTCTCCACCTATTTCTTCTCCTCTATTTGGGAGAGTCTAAATAGAAAATTCAGACTTTTTCAAGGTGAAGATAGGTTTTGAATCAGGTGTGATATGAACATCCAAGACTTTACCAATTTAGCAATTTGGCCTCTTCAAGATTTATTTGCATTAAGTGAGTATTGAGATGATGTTTTTATGGCTTAATGAATGAAAAACTTATGCTACTTTGGCTTTTTGATGTGGTGTTATTGTCATGTGATGATGTCGAAATTTGACTCACCAAGATGATCCCCTGGCCACTCTCATCTAGATGCTCCGATTCAAGTCTGCCTACAAACAGGTGGTGATGAGCACCTGTGTAGCGCTTGCCTCCACTCCTCCAACGATCAAGCCAATTTTTCAGTTTTCTTTTAATTGATCAAGTTAATTTTTTATGTACCTCTTTCATGATCTTCTTACTATCCTTCTATAAGCGTATGCCTCTTCGGTTACAAGATCGTAAGTCTGGACTCCGTACAATGATGTGATCTTGTTAGGAATATTCCTTAAATTAGTTAGGGGAAACATGAACATGGATCCCACGTGGCAGAATAATGTTTGCCCTAACTCTCGGTCGTTTCACAACTCGATAATGGTCAATCAGTGGCATGGCCTCGGTCGGTAGTCTCGCGTTCAGGCTAACATCTAGCGCTTGGTCTACGTCTGTGAGACCTGATTTGTGATGGTTTTGAACATTCTTGTTTCCCGGTCAACATACGGCCCCTGCAACGTTTCTCTTTTTTGATCGATACTTATGACATGTGTTGAACCCGCCTATCAAACCGATGATAGTGGCTAGTTTGTGACTAGTCCGGATTGGTTGGATTGTTCGGGTTATTGCCTCGAGCTGAACACATCATCATCACCATGTTCTTTTTTGAAGGTGTTGATACCGTTGAGAACCTTTAAGTGCTGATTGTTAGAACTAATCAAAGAAGGTAATAACAAAAATATATGGGAATGGGATTCGGTTTCCTATTTTATCATATAACCGATATACGGCTAAAAAAGTAATTAAATTTCACCAAAAACCGAATTGGCCATTAATTAATTTTACCTCATTATTTGACAATTTTACCAAAAAAATAAAATGAACCAATCTAAGAAAAATCCCTATTGTCTTGGACATGCGATCTCATGAGCTTGAAATTACGATTTTAATGTCAGATCACGATATCACAATCTTGATATCAGCCCTATTGAATTGAGTTGTCTAGTTACATGAGAAGGCTAGAGAGAGAGAAGACCCTGTGTTAGATTATACTCATATTTCACGTGAATGGATAAAAAGTGCTCACCTTAACGAATGCTAACCGCTGTTCCTTGTCAGGCAGCGGGCACATCAGTGCCAAAAAGTGAATATGTGCCCCCCAAAAAAGTGAAAATCACTTTTCATTGCTGATGTGTCCACCCCTGACAAGGAGCAGTGATGAGTGTTTGTTAAGGAAAGCGTTCATAAACCGATCCTATGTTTCACCATGTAGATATCAGTTAAAGCACCAGTTTTTAAGATCGTGATCTGAAAGTGGGATGCGATCTCAAATCACGTTGTTCAGCCCAATATCAAATCTGACCAAATGTAGCCCGAATTACATATCAAACAGATCAAATCGGATATCAGTCTCACTCACCACTTATTCCTATTATCTAAGGGTTCACATGTATAGGCAAGCTTAACGAGCAACAAACCCTGCCTAAATAAACTAAATCAGGCCTAATCTTTAGCCCGAGCCTAGTTACTATACGTATGCATGAGAATGAGATAAAGTCAAACTTCCCGTCCATGTTTAACTATATATAACACACATAAAAATAATAAAACGTTTGATTATTAAAGAAAATCTCATAGCCATGAACCTGGGTATGAGATTTTAAGACCCATTAGTTAACTAGGCCCAGCTCGGGCTAAGTCTGGCCCAGCCAAGCCAGCCAATGTGCATGAACTGTCAATGAACCAAGCTAGCTCAACTCAGCTTAGAGCTCAGCTACTTATGAGCCAAGCCTGAGTTTTGTTTAAAGCTCACTGAGCTTAGCCTTGAGTTGAACTCATTTCTCAAATGAGCCTGAGCTGAGGTCTATGTCTATGGTGAAAAAATGTTTTGCAGTGTCTATGGTGATTTAAAAGCTGACAGGTGTTGTTTTAGCAGTTAAAACTTAAAATGTCAGAAAAAGTGTTCGGTTGAAAAGGTTTGTGTCCAAAAAGAGACCAAATTAAAAAATGCATCATTTGTCAATCAATAGCACGCCTATGGAGGAGGTTGGTTTGGGAACACTCCCTTAAAAACCACTAACCTCTGTCCCTAACAGGGACGGACAGATCAATGCCGAAAGGTGAATTACACTCTTTTCTTTTTTTTATGGAGGAAAGGCACATATCACCGGTGAGACTTCTCTATGCTCAGTGTATGCAAACGCCTAGGTCAATGGGGGGCCACATCAACGTCAGAAGTGTTTTACACACTCCCCCAAAAAGTGAAAATCACTTTCAGCACTGATATTTTCACCTGCTTGACCATCGACGGACGCTGCACAGGTTAGGGGTTGGCGTATA
>JAOXJP010285382.1:0-19190 GCA_025762735.1 Platanus orientalis | reverse complement strand
CCCCCCCCCCCCCCCCCCAAAAAAAAAAAAAAAGGCCACCACCACCATATACAGAAAAGTTAGTGCATTATTCAAGAAAAAGCTACATCAAAACTTCTTGTAGAAAGGAGTGAAATTGGATCTTAGCTTGACATCGTCTCCTATTTAAGGCCTAAAGAAAGGTATGAAAAATAAAGAAATAAATAGAAGTCAAAAATGAGATTTTTAAGGGAGAAAGTTTGAAGAAATTAAAGCAATATTGGAAAACAACATGTATTCCAGGTGAAACATATTAATAAAAAAAATTACAGTATTCATCAAAAAACAAAAAGTACTACTTCTGCATGAAAAACATAAAAAATATTGACAGCAAGGCAAGTGAAAAGTGAGAAGTATTATTTCAGGTGGGAACAAAAAGTATCTTTCATGGCCTAGTAACGAAAAGGTATAGAAATGAACCACATGTTTTTGGGCACAAATATAGACTAAAAATACTTTTTGGGGGAAAATACGTAAGTATATAGAAGGAAAGAAGAGATAAAAAGGAGATTGGTACCAAAAGATATTTGCAGAAAAAAAATAGAATATATATGTATGTATATATATATATATATATATATATATATAGGAATTCAAATAAGGAAAGTATAGAATTGGGTGGGAAAAAAATTTGTTTTTGCTAAAAACCAAAGAATAGAATATTGAAGAAGTTTTATGAGCGAGAAAATCAACACTTCAAATATCTTTAGTAAAGGTCGTTCAATTGATAAGATTATAGTGTGTTTCCTAGTGGGTTTAATGAATAAAGTTGAACAAGTGAAAGATTTGGGGCCATCTACCTTGTTGAGCCTGGGTGCTATAAAACCTTACCCAATACTCTGTTTTCATTTAATGAGATATTCCATAAGCAGGTTTCAATGATTTATACAATTATACTTCCATTTGACCAACTAGTGTTATTAACTTAAGACTTGACCTACTAGTGTTATTAACTTATGGCAAGTTTTCAAAAAATATTCACTACGGGGTTCTCATGTATTCCTAAGCTATGTGCCCCTTGCACATGCAACTAAGGCAGCCCCCCTCCCTGCCAAAAAACAGGGAAGAAGAAGAATTTGAGGCATGAAAAAAGTGTGTGCCCCATTGCAGGCTGCGGTTTGGGTCTTCTTTCTGAAACAAGAGCTTTGAGGAAAGAACTATATGAGGACTTTTGATGCAGGAGCATCTAGGAGCATCAAGAAGCTGGATGATCAAGTGGAGTCCACTTGGAGTTAAGTTTTTAGGCATTCTAAATTTTAGTTGTAATCCCGTAACTTGTTTTCAGCCCAAATTTTCCAAGGTCAATACTTGCCCTGTTGGAAAGGTTTTGGTGTATTACAAAGGGTCATTCGGTTACCTTTCAAACAAAACCATGGCACAAATCTGAGATGATTTGAAAAAGTTATGACCAATTTACTGAAATGGTACAGTAGATGACAGAAATAGTGTTTTTTAGAAGGTTTTTTTATTTTAGGGTTTAGCAAATAAAATGAGTTGTTACTAATACATCCATAGAAAGGTCAAGTTGTCTTTAGGGTTTACTAGTGTTGGATGTTTAAACAACTAAAGAATACTTTTCTATTTTGGGAAGTTGTTGTAATTTTTCATAAAAAAGGTGGTACCCTAATGAATAAAATTGATTATTTGAGATAATTATATTTGGTTCTACCGGTGAAGCTGGGCCTCCCTCTTCCTCCCTATTCTTTCTCTCTTAGGTTGAGGGTGGACCTCCCTAAACACCACATGGCTGGTCTGTTGGTGCTTTTCTTTTTCTACCTTTTCTCCTTTATTTTCATAAGCTTTCTTCTTCCACCATTGAAGAAGTATTACCACTACAAGTTGACTGAGGCGACCATTGATTCCAAACCAGAAAAGAACACTTTCTATTCTAGGACTCTGATTATGCCATGTTGAATTTTCTGATATCAGACCTAAGTTTCACATGTTTTATATATTTTTGTTGATATATTTAAGCTGAAAATTTTCCAATCTGTTCTTCATCTGTAGACCTATTGTCCTATTAAATTTCATGTCATTCGGATATCTATAGATTGGGTTTTTGTTCCTTCCAAATTTCTATCCAGATTTCAATCCAGAATTAGTATCCTGAGTTTGTCATCTTTAACCCTAAAAAAACCCTAATAATTGTGACTTGTTTTAGTCCTATTTCGAGTCTACCTCAGGTCCATAACCCACAGAAGTGTATTGGTCCTTTACACCAACTTGCATCGACCTGTTTGAATAAAGAGTCTAAACATAGGTATTAGAGTCTGAGTAGAGACAAAAACCAGATTTCGGATTCATTGTGTAATCTTCTTAAGTCCAAACTGTGGCATGTGCCCTTTCTCATGCCTAATGCCTTCAGGCATACACTTCAGATGCTTGCAGCACCTCAAGATTAGCATCAAGGTGTTTTATAATGCCTCACCTCAAGGCATACCTTGAGGTACAAGTATCTAATGCCTTTTCAACACAGGTTTTGCTATGCTTGAACGCTTTGCAGACTAGTAGAATTAGGTCTCATCCAAGACTTCATTGTATTATCAATTCAAATTAAGTGAGGCTGCCACAATGTTTCCTAGTAAAGACCAGTGCGATATATAAAAGGAGAGGAGAGGAGAGAGATCTCTTTCAAGGAGGCAGAAGAGATCTGACTTCCCCTGGGGATAGGGTACTAAATAACTGAAAAAAAAAAAAAAAACATGGGCACTTAATATTCCAATGAATATGACTAAATTAAACTATACACTGGAAGGATGTGAAAGCCCAAGGTTATAGCCATGGAATTAGAGGTGCTCCAGCTTGTGGTAACAATGGAGATGGAGCATCCAACTATTTATTGGTGGGTGGATCTGAAACTGAGAATGCTACATCTGGTGTTGATTCCGATCCCTAATCATCATGTCCCTTGGATGGATGGGGGTGATTACACCAGATTCAGCGAGTTCAACCCCTCAATGGCTCCTTATCTCCCACAAAGTGTTGAAAAAGAACCCCATTTCAATTGAGAGAGTCCAAGGGTGATTCCCCCTCTTCATCTCTAAAATTTTCAATACAAGGCAAAGGGAAACTAGAGTTGGTGGAAATCATTTCCTTAGAGCCAAATGATAGTGAATTGGATTCATGGGAAATGGTAAATAATTCCATGGAAGAGTCAAGGTCATCCGGAAATGACTTTGTGCTATGGAGTAATTTAAGAAAAGGAGAGAACCACGGAGCAGATTTGAATGAGCTTTTTCTTGGGAGAGAGAAAGGGATAAGTTCACTATGGAGTAATTAAGGAAGTTGGAAAAACAACATAGGCGAGGAAAGGAGAAAGTTTGCTTGTCTGACCTTGAGCCAACTCCTCAGAAGTGCTATCTCTGAGGTGATTGCAGCAGATGACTTGGAGGTCGATATTGCAGAGAAGACAAAAGGCCAGGATGTTATGGCCATTTCATTCAGTGTTGTTTGCATGGCCTATGGTCCATCTTGTGTGTGTGTCATTGGGTAGGAATTGTACTAGGTGTGGCATTTGCACGGCCTTATGTAAGCCTCATGGAAATCCTATAAACAGAGTCTAGCGCCATTTTTGTAATTAGTTCAGTATGATTTTTCAAAAGGGGTCCAGCGCTCCACTAACTAAATCTATGAAGTACTAAACATCCACCTTGCAGAGGAGTAACAGGTCTCTAGGAGCATAGTCCTTAAGCCTTGCCCTTACGTTGACTTGGCTTGTAGTGCTACACACTGCGTCATCATGTTGTGTTGTTGGTGTATTGTTGTGGCTATTGTAGCTTGTTGTTCGCACTAATTGTGCATTGTTTAGGCTGACCCGTGGACTGTTGATACGACGAGTGCTGAAAGGAAGATTGAAAAGGTTGTCCATGGCAAGGCCTAGGGCTAAAAGAAGCGTTGCTATGAGGGGAAAAGTAAGAGGGGGGATGGAGGAATAAAGCTTCAAAATGTTAGCCAGGGGTTGATCACTTGATCAAGTTAGATTATGGGGCCCATTGCAGCTGATGGTTTTACTGTTGATTAAGATTGTGATGGTGTTATAGTGGATCTGTGGTTTCTCTCTGCTTCTCTATGTGCGAGGCATGTTGGCGTTGGTTTTTTTTTTCTCTTTGTTGGGGGTGGGGGTGTTTAGTCTATGGATTTGGGTTGGGGGTTAGCCTGGGTTCAAGGGTTCTTTTGTTTGATGAGGGTTTGATTCTTATCTCATGTCTATAGTCTGGTATTGACAGACTGTGTTTCCTTAGGAGTACACCTTGACCCATTTTGTTAGCCTTGTATCTTATCTTTTATTTTTTCAATCAATAATACAGTAAAAAAAAACATACAACCAAAAAATATAAACATACTTAAGTCCTCTGTCGAAGTCGACATATCATTTGTAGTAACGAGTGCCTTGCTGAGATCAATCAATTTTCCACTTGCAGATGCTTTCCGTAGCTTAGATTGCAATAGCTTTTTCTCTGCACATGGTAAGTAGCATCAAAAAAAAAAAAAAAAAAAAAAGAGCAGAGATAAAAGAAACTGAAGTCACATCATGATGTCTAAAAATACTGCATGTAGACACTCAATGCCTAACAACACATTTTCCATCAACAGAGGTGATGACATATCTTCCTAACAAGTAAATAAAAATTGTGAATGAAGATCCAAATCATAAGCAATAGCCTTGTCATAGACCAACTATAAAATAAATAAATAAATAATATAAATATAAGCAATAGTAAGTAGCCTTTATACTAGCAAAATTACTTACTATGAAGGATATACTGAAAAGAAAAATGGAGTTATACGGTTTATAAAACTAGAAAGCAGTTTGAAAATTACTGATGAAGTTATTTCTACCCAAAACGGAACAAACTTTCTCATTGACCAATCACATGATATGAGATAATACCTTCTTGCAGAGCCTCAATCGTGGACTGTAAATCCTGACGATCTTTCTCTAGGCTAGACACTTTCTTTCTGTAGGGATTTGGAAGCAAAGGTTATTGTTAGCATTCTTAGGTATCATGGAGCTTCAAATATTCCAAGAAAAAAGAAAAAGCCATCATTATTAAAAAGAAACTATGGGGGAAAATAGCATATGAAGTCTTCACAAAGAATATTTAGATATTACATGAATTAAAAAGTGAGGTAACAAAAAACTAAATAAAAGTCAGGTACACATTGTATTAATAAGTCCTAATGTTTCCTATCCAAAAAAAGGATGTAAAACTGATTACAACCATAATAGATTAAAAGGGGACAAATACATACCCAATTAACAAAAAAAGCCAAAAATGCATACCCAATTCAAAGAATCAAAAGAAAGTACTGACAATTAAAGAAAAAAGAAGACACCAGTACCAACCTAACAGTACTTGTGGTAGAGCATTATAACAACAAAATTGTATGCACCTAATAACTGTAATTTTTCCTTTAAAAACCCCATAGGCCCATACACCTTTTGTACCTCATCTACTTAAATATTCTAATGTAAAATTTCCTAAATAAAAGAAGATTTTATTTTATTTATTTTTAAACAGATTAACAGTACTTAAGGTATATACCACCTGTCAACGATTGCCTGCGTGTCACTTAATCAATGATTTGTTTACATGGATTAAAAAAAATTACCATAATGGGGCAACCTGTCCAATAGTAACAAAGGATTAGGGGTGGAGCCAGGATTTTAATGTAGGTGGGGGGCAAGGACTTTCTGGTAGGGGGAGCAAGTCATTACAATCAAGATTTTTTCAGTACCAAGCCATTACCACTCACAAGCCCTATGGGTGTACTCAGACGCCTGTTGTGAAGATTCCCAGATTTGGTCCCCAACTTCATATGGATGTTTTTCCACAGAGTCTTTCTTTTCTATTCTTACAAGGCCCAACCCCTATCCTCCTCAATTCCCTATTTCCAATATTTGGAGGTCGGCAGCCACTCCAAGGGCAAGGGCTTTCTCTTGGATTGCTTTCCATGACAGGCAAAATACGGCAGATACCCTTCCAAAAAGAAGACCTTTCATGGTGTTGCTACCCTCTATATGCCATCTATGCGGTAAGGATGAGGAGACAGGAAACCATCTATTCTTGCATTGTGAATTTTACCTCACAGGTGTGGAACTACTTCAAACAAGGGCTCTCCATCCACTTTACTATGCCTCAGTCTGTTAGGGACCTTTCGTACCAATAGGGCAATGGCATTTGGGGGACAAGGAAAAGAATTTTTGCTCAAGCTCTCTTATAGGGGTTTTTATGGGGGTTGTGGAAGGAGAGAAATAGAAGAGTTTTTGAAGACAAAAGAAGGAAAGCGGGTGCGGGTGTTGTCATTGATTCCATCATCTATGAAGTAAGCTCTTGGGTGCTAGTGAAAAAGGAATTTTCCGTATTCTCGATGAATGATATGATGAGAGACTAGGCTACATGCATTTCGGTTCAAGTCTTTGGGAAGAAGGAAGTCTGTGGGATTTGGACTCCACCAGAGGAGGGGAGAGTGAAGATCAACTTTGATAGGGCTTCTTTTGGCAATCCAAGTATGGCGGGTTTTGGGTGTGTGATGAGGGACGACAGGGGTAATATCATCATAGCAAAGGAAGGCCCTATTGGCAATGTTGATTCTAATATGGCTGAGACGATTGGGCTAGTGGAAGGGTTGAGGAATTTTAAAGAAGGGTATATAGGGTCTGTGATAGAAGGAGACTCTATGACAGTCATTTCCTGGGGATAGGGAATGTCGCATGGTTCTTGGAGGGTGGCCCATTTCATTCAGGAGATTCGGGATTTAGCAAGGGAAACCCAAACTATTTTATGTCATATTCCTCGGTCCAAAAATGCAGAGGTGGATGCTTTGGCCAAATGAAGTGCCTAGCAGCACTCACGGTTTTAGGGGAGCCATCTTCCAGATATGAATTGATTTTATCCTTTCTTTGTTGGTTAAGGCAGCCTTGGCTGTGTCTTTGTACCATTATGTTTTTGTTTTTATAAATTTTCAGTTATTTTTCAACCCAAAAAAAAATCTTTGTCTATAAAACAACAGAGAAGAAAGGAATTAAGAGGAGATTAGAGGGTTTGAAAGGGGACACCTAGGGGATAAAAACCCTAAAATAAAATAAAAGAAAAGAGTTCTTGAAGGGGGACGATTTTGAAGCTTATACTACCCAAAAATTGTGATTTCAAGTAATATAGGATTAGAATATGTATAAAATTAGTGGGGGTGATGCAGCATAATAGAGAAGATACCAAATTGATGTAGGAAATTCCAAAGAACCTCAAATAATTGCTCAATTAAATTGGAAAAGCAAAATTTCAAGATTGGAATTTAAAACCCACACAAGTAGCCACTAAATTTTAGAAATCAGAAAATAGAAAGATAAAAACAGGGATTAGAAGGAATTAGAATTAGAAAATAGAAGAAAAGAACTCAAAAGGATATTTCTGTAATTTTGGACTAAAAATCCAAAATTGACCAAAATGCCCTTCTGATGCATCAAAAAAAATTGAAAATTTTACTGTAGTTTCTAATGTGTACATAGGCTCTACGGTAAAAAATTTCATGGTATTTGAACAAGTTTTGCTAATTCAAATCATGAAATTTCAGAAAATAATAGGTTTTTTAATTGAGGTTTTGATGAAAACCAACAAGGATTCTTTAGTAGAAGAAGATAAGAAGGAATATAGAAGATCAGAAAAAATGAGAGAAGAAGAGACTAAGAGAAAAGGAGAAGATAAAAAAAGACATCTGGGAGAGAAGAGGTGAGAGAGAGGGAGGGTGAGAGGTACTCATGTGTGCACCTTGGTGTGCTACAACCCACATGGAGAGAAAAGGGAGCCCACGAGATGGTGTCGACCCTTAGAGAGGAGAACATGGCCATAGCCATACCTTGGGAAACCACCTAATAATTCAACATAATTCTTAAATTCTTTTTCATTGTTTTAATATATGGGGGAGGAGTGCCTTTGAATAGGCTTACAACCTTAAAAATTAGAAGCTTGCTAAAATTAGAAACTTCTCAAAAATCCTAAACTTGCTAACCAAGTTTTCTAAAACATAAAACTTTCTAAAAACTTACTCTCCTAAAAATTAAAACTACTAAAAAGTGTTGAAACTAGAGGCTGTCAACTAACACATTAGTGGGCTCAACACTTCGATTTATTATCCAAAACACTATTCACATCATTCATTGATACCCCTTTAATAATTTGGTCATAACTTTCCCAAATCACCTCAGATTTACACAATCTTGGTCTCGTTATAAAAGTAACTGAATAACCTATCTAATAACACCAAAATCAAGCAAAAATGTCAAGTTTTGACCTTTGAAAACTTTGGCTAAAGGTAAGTGTAAGTGATTATTCTCTAAAAAAACAACAAAACCTTTGCACCATTGGCCTTATTACATGGACACATAAAATGTCGCACCCCCCACCCCCACAAGACCCTTATTAGCCCCACATAACATGCTAGCTTGAATCTGGTCCTCTTGTGGGGCGGCACATACATAAGTCTTGCTTGATTGTCCACATTAAGGGGTTTAATGTAAAATCATTAGAGATGTAATAGAAGCTAAAAGAGTGTAAGCTAGGTGACAAGTCTGGAAAATCAGAGAATGATAACACTTATTTGATGCCTATGTACACTCCTGGAAATTCTAATGTGAACATTATTGCTTGCAGAATTCTGAGTCGCAGCTCCTTGGTTCTTCACATATGGGTAAGTTGCAGTCAAAAGATATGGATATTTAAAAAGGAGAAAAAGATGGAAGAAGATATTAGGACAAGAAAGAAGAAGAATAGGAAAAGACTTGAAATAGAAGGAGAGAAGAGATGGAGGATAGAAGGTAGGAGAAAAAGCTGGAAGAAGAGGATGATAGAAGAGGAAGCAAGAAGAGAGGGGAGACAAAAAGTTGTCGTGGGAGAGGAGGAAGAGGGGAGCCTCACGGCTTTAACCCTAGAGGAGATAGAGAGGGACCACACCCACTTGGGAAAACCCAATTTCATACAAAATTTTATTCATATTTCTTCACTGATAAAATTGTTGGGTGGTGCCTTTTATAAGCTACAACACAAAATATGAACTTGCTAAAAAAGGAAACTTCTAAAAGACTCAATACTTGGGACTCAAGTATTTCCTAAACTCTAGGACCCCTAAAATTTGATTTCTTAAATTTTTAAACCACTAAAAACAAGAGAAACATGAGCATGTTGTGGGGCACATTGTGTTGACTAGGCTTCCCTCTGAAAGACAAAAACCACTAAGGACGACTAGCCCATGAAAACCCCTCTTTGGACCTTGGCTTTTAACCTTATTACAACCATACCCTTCTACTAATAAAAAACCTAAACTACCCCTCAGCAAAATGCCTTATTACAAAATCATCCCACCCTTAACAAAAATCTAATCAAAACCCACATAACACACTAACTTGAATCTGGCCCTTTTGTGTGGGGGCACATACATTAGTCTCTTTATGTTGTCGGCATCACATCTCCAAACCCAAATTGGTGCATGATAACACTTCACCATAAGGATCTGCACTCCTCCCAGCTAAAAGCCATTTCCCTAGAAGAGTCTTATTGAACCTTCTTGTAATTGGCATTATAAAGAGTCTTGTAAGGATTCCTCATCATTTGTTTCTGATAAATAACTTAATAACTTCTATAATCAAATATCATAGATAATGTCATTTCTTAATTTCAAACGTTTTCCGTTATTTCATCATTAAATGTGGGACTGGATTCTTGGTATGAAAAGTACTATGTAAATTGTGGGTTGTGTAACCCCGTACAGACTGGTAAGGTTGATCAATGAGAAGAAGGGTTGGGCAGTGCTTGGTTATTTGATTTCCAGCAGTGTGATTTGGTAGCAGTGTTTGCTTCTCTAGTGATAGAGGGTTGTGTAACCCTAAGTTGTTGAAGAATAGGATTGTCCCTTTGCTACATTCCAATAGCTCAGGCCTCTTTAAAAGTTTATTTGAAGTGGCTGGTTATTCTAAAGCTAGAGTATTGAGCAAAGACTAAATATGTCAGAGTTCAGTAAAACCGAGATAGAATCTCTACGGAAAATCTTGGCTCGGCTTCTGCATCCCCAGCAACCCTCGACTTGTTTAGGTACTTCGGTTTCGTCTCACTGAGAGTCCAATAGTCATCCTTGGATCATTACTCAAGTGCTACCCATCATATGACCGGTTTTCCTTCTCTTGTTCCGGCCAGGAAAAAGTTCGGATAGCTGACGGGACTCAGTCTTCGATTGCTAGTAAAGGGAATATCATTGCTGTTCATACGTTGTTATCATCTGTCTTAAATGTTCCCAAGTTTGCCTTAAATTCGTTATATCACCAAATCCTTCAATTGCAGTGTTTTTTTCCCTTCTTACTATATCTTTTAGGATTTAGTGACAAAGAAGGTGATTAGTAGAGGACGTGAGAAAGATGGTTTTTATTTGCTAGATATTCCACCACCTATTGCTGCCCCAATCTAGCAACCTCCATTGATGACAGCCCAAGCTAGTACTTCTAGTTCCAATGAATTAGCCACCCCTCCTTCACTTTGATATAATGGTTGTATCCACAGTATGAACCTTGTGAGCTAACAAAATATTGCCAGTCTGTTTACCCTTCTAGTAATAATTAGAGTTTGCTTCTCTTCCCCATTGTACATTTTGATGCGTGCCAACCAGCTTCTACTATTTCTACATTTGGCCATCAGTATTTTATTACCTTTATGGATGATTTCTCTCAAACCAATTGGGTTTACCTTTTAAAGTGTTAAAGTGAGGTATCTTTTGTGTTCAAAGATTTTCACAAGATGATGGTTAGTCAGTTTGATGCCAAACAATGTATCCTTTGATCTGACAATGGAGATGAGTACCAGTCAGGACGTAAAAGTGCTTTCTTCTAAGTGACTTTGGTATTGTCCATCAGACCACCTGTCTAGGTACACCTGAACAAAATGGAGTAGCCGAAAGAAAAAAAAAAAAAAAAAAAAACATAACCTTCTTGAGATTGCCAAATCTCTATTGTTTACTATGCATGCCCTAAAGGTTTTTTGGTATGGGGCCCTTCTTACAACCTCCTTGTTGATAAATAGGTTGACTTGCATGTATTAGTGTTTAAGTTGCCAATTGAATTACTCTCCTCACCCACTCAATTGTCTCCTTATCCCCCAAAAACCTTTGGTTGCATGTGTTTTGTTCACGTGTCTTAAGACTAACGGACCCAAACTAGACCTAAAGGCGATATACTTTGACTCAAGGGATACAAGTGTTACCATCCCTCTTCTTGTAAAAGCTTTACGTCTATGGATGTCAAGTTTTTTGAGTCCATTCCATTCTTTTCTAAATTACAAACATCTCTTCAAGGGGAGAGTTATAATGAAAAGTTGTCTTCTTCTCAATCGGTACCATGACCTATGCCTTGATACTCTTTTGGTGTGCTTTCATGTCCGTTTGATGTTGGTATTCATAGAGGGGGGAGATTGGCAAAGATAAGGCAATTAAACCATATGAGAAGGTTTATGTGAGACAAAAGAAGCAAACTACAAGAAGGAATTCACCTCATACTCATGTTCCTTACCATTCACATGTGAGAGGTCAAATGAAATGTCCTTATAAAACAAGTGTCACACCATTACCCAGTGCCGGTCCCATAACTACGGGGTGCTGGGAGGGGTGGACCAGAGACATACCTAACCTTTGTCTTTTTTGCACAAAGTCTCATGAGACTCGAACCTGCGTTTTCACACTGACAGCCCAAGCCACCATTAGGCACAATAGATTCTTGATTCAGTGTCAAGAGGATGAAAAAAAAACATTATTTGAACTTCTCAAGGTCAAAAATAGTGGGTATACGTTTTTGGCAATCGTACCTTCAGACCTCAATCAAGTTCTGCAGCACCTTTCTATTATTATTTCCCTACCTTTTCTCAAAATAAATAAAAAAGTGATACCAATCAAAGAAAAAAAGATTAACAATTTCTTGAACTTCCATATCCCAAGGAACTTGAAATTTCACAACATGCTATGCCAAGAGGGAACAACAAACAAGCCATATTGACTATCAAGGCATCCTTGATCTATAGCAAGGAAAATCCAAACAGAGGATACAATAAAAAGTTTAGGATACCCAACAGTATCAAATGTTCTTTTTTCATTTGTAAAATATGTTACTGCACTAAAGCAATTATTTAGATCTCAAAGCAACAATAAATCAAGTGAACTTAAATAAGTATAATAAACTAAACATAAGTACATGGAGAAGTAACAAGCACAAAATGTAGAGAATACTTGTATGAAGTAATTTCAGCATTTGAGTTCTCCAATTGTCTCTCCAGCTTTAGCTCATTTGACCTCAATCGCAGTGCCTATGAAGATAAGTTAAAAAGGGAAATTAAAAATAAAACCACCACCAAACATTTCGACACAGCACAGTTCTACCTTAAGAACGTGACTAAGCTAAGGTCCAATACACACTAAGAGATATCTCAGACAATAATAAAATAAAACAACACTTACTACGATGGATAACTTCAGTATAGCTATCAATGAATGCAAACTAGACTGATAAAACAACACAACAACAACAACAACAAAAAACAGCCTTATCCCAACTATTTGGGGTCAGCTACTGATAAAACAATACTAATAAAGAATTAAACATAA
This sequence comes from Platanus orientalis, assembly GCA_025762735.1. Taxonomy (NCBI): domain Eukaryota; kingdom Viridiplantae; phylum Streptophyta; class Magnoliopsida; order Proteales; family Platanaceae; genus Platanus; species Platanus orientalis. Next base: position 6,539 of record JAOXJP010285382.1, on the reverse strand, counting down.
AATGTTTTCATAGGAACATAACTAATGGATTCCTAACACATTATTATCATATATATATAGCGTGCAAATAATTATTTGTCCCTCTTCACGGTGCCAGTGTTGGAAAGAATTTCTAGGTGCCTTGTTTCTTGGAAGGCCCTTTTTCTTTTGAAAGGTGGCAGGCTTACTCTGGCAAAGAGTGTCCTTGCTAGCATTCCCAATTATTATTTGTCCCTCTTCACGGTGCCGGTGTCTATTGCTAGAAAGATTGAGGCTAGCTTTAGAAATTTCTTGTGGAATAATTCTGAGGAGCACCGGAGATATCAATTGGTTGATTGGAAGGTTTGTAGACAAATAAAGAATTGGGGTCTTGGTATTCATAAAATTAGGCTGCATAATCAAGCCCTTCTCGGTAAATGGCTGTGGAGATTTGGGGAGGATGGTGAAAATCAATGAAGAAAATTCATTGTCACCAACTATGGGTGCAATTTGGTGAGGGATCCTAAGGTGGCAAGAGGGCCTCATGGATGTAGGATTTGGAAGTCTATCAAAGCTGATAAATCCAAATTTTGGGAGATGATCTCTTTTGAGACTAGATTGGGTACGGATATTAGTTTCTGGGAGAATTGTGAGTGTGGTGGTGCCCCTCTCAAGGATTCTTTTCCTAGGATTGATGCTATCGCTTCTAATCCTTGTGGTTATATGGCTGATATTTATGACCAGTTAGGAGGGGTTTGGTGTCCTGGCTTGAGGAGAAATATTAATGATTGGGAGTGGAAAGAGTGGTTGGGTTTGTTAGCCCATCTGTCAGAGTTTAATCTTTCCCCTGGGGTGAGAGATAAGAGAGTGAGGCATCTTTCTAGGAATGACCATTTTCCCACCAAATCCTTCTATGAGAGTCTGGACTATATGGCTATGTCTGTCTTTCCTTTCAGAGGCATCTGGACAGGAGATTCCGTCCAAGGTTAATTTTTTTATGAGGTTTGCTTTTCTGGATAAAATGCTTACTCTCTATGACTTCAAGAGTAGAGGTTGTGATGTGGACATTGAAGGCCAAGTGAGACCGATACGTAGCTTGGTGGGGTCCATACGAGAAGACACATGGAGACGCATCAAGGAACATATTTGGTACATCAGTAGTCTTTAATTTAGTATTAGAGTCATTATTTAGAGCTATTTTACTGTTTTAGTTAACAGTTTATTATGATTTATTAGAGGTAGGACGTGGGTGTCATTTTCATTTTTTTGTTTTTGGGCTTTTTAGACAGCACATCTCTTATTTAAAATAAATGCTAGTCGATCACTTACTAGAACCACGTTTTGGCTGTTGAAAGTTTATATTTTTCTTTCAGGAAGTTCTATTAGGTGAGTCTTTGGTCAAGGTCCAATTAGGTAGAGTTTCTATTATTAGAAAATTCTTTTTTTTTTTAAATTCTTTCATTATTAGGTCTTCAAAAGAGCTAATCGAGACCTGATGGATTAGTAAAAAATTTATGGGTTTCTTTGCTCCCATGAGTGGTGTTTCTTCTTCTTCAAGCTTTGTACCTAGATTGAAACCCAAGAAGGGATTTCCTTGGGATCGTGAGGTAAGGATTACCACACACACAGGTACACCTTTATCTTTCTTCTTCTTTCTCTTTCTTCTTTGTTTTGCCGGTTTTCTCCATTAAAGACACTTGAAAACCATCAAGAAGGCCTTTCTTTAGGTGTTCTTGAAACCTACAAGATGTAACCCAATTTTCTAATCTCTTCCTTATTTTTTCCACTTGGAAACCCAAGAACACCTTTACCTAGACCCTGTGACACTCATACTTATCAATCCATTCTGTTTTGGGTGGCCTAAAACTGAAAACCCTTGGTTTTAGGTCTTGTGACATCCTCAAATAACAAACTCCCAGTCTGTTTATAACCTGAACCACAAACCCCTTCATATTAAGCATACTGCACCCCTGGGTCAAATCCCTCCTTAATTTTTTAATTTGGAAACCCTAAAACCATCTAATTGAACCTTATGGTAGTTTAGAAACCCTCTTTCATACCATTCTGGAATTGCAACTTAAATCCTCTCGGGTGGGTATCAGATGGTCCTGTTTTGAGCTTTACCCTGTGAGGTTCTTTACCGCGGAAACAGCAGAACCCTTTCTTACTTTCGGAAGCCTGAAACCCACCTTAATATTCCCTCTTTGCTGGCCTAATTAATCATGTCAATCCTATCTATTCAGACCTGTATCTAGTAGCTTATAAACTTATGTTTGCCTCAATAAATCACCCCCTGCACCCTTATATTTCAGTCTTAAGCAAACCCCTCCATTACCCCTACTCAATCAGCCTTTACTTAACCTTACATGGACCCTTTTCTGTCCAATAAATTCTGCAACCCTCCCCTAATATTCCCTTATATCTGCTTCTTCAGAATAGACTGATATTCTACTCCTGTATTTTAGTCACACTTTTTATCAGTTTTGAAGACCCACGAGCAGACCTTTCCATATCCTGAATTAGCTCCATTAACTCCTGAAATCTGACCAGAATTAAACCCCTAACTTCCTTGCTGTTTCCAGTTAAATACAGATCCTAGTAGCCCCTAAAACGGTCCCGCATTCTGTCCCCAAACAGCCTTATTCATTCTTAAGCTAAGCCCCATAAACCCGTGTTTTACCCTGCTGTTTTATCCCTTGAACAGAAACTGTTTGGGCTCCCTTTTGACCTCAGATTTGATCTAACACCTGAAAGAGTTTGCCTACCCGAAACCCATTAACTTTTTACCCTTTGTGCCCTTGCCACATAGCCTTGTTCAATCCATGCTATAACTCCTTCCCTAAACCCTTGATAGTTGATTTATATTTCTTTATTGAATTTTTATTTTATTTGGGCCCATGACCCTCAGGGTATAACCCTTTCTTTGGGTTGACCTGCATCAATTTTGGTATCAGAGCTTGTGTGCTGAATCAGGTTGGAGCTTGGCAAATAGATGTATTCTTTGTCCGTGGGATGAGGAATCAATTGACCATCTGTTTATCCACTGTCCTCTGGCAAGGAAGTTATGGGCTTTTTTCCTCTCTCATCTTTGTATTGTTTGGAATTTCACAAATTCGTTTAGGCCCAGTCTGGTAGCCATGAATTGTGTAGAAAAGAAAAGAAAAAATAATCCCACAAGAAAAGGAAAGAAAAGAATCATCAGAAAAACATGAAAAAACCACCTTGTCATGGCAATCAGACAGCTTACAAAGGATTTTTTGAGAAAAAAATTTCATGAGAAAATCTTTTCATGGCAACCAGACTGGGCCTTAGAGATTTTATCTAGGGGTTGGTGAGATGGGGGGATGCCCTCAGGTTTTATGGTGGCTTCTTCCTGGGGTTATTTGTTGGAGTATTTGGAAGGAAAGGAACCATTGCATCTTTGAGGGCTCTGTCTCTTCTTTTGATCGGAATCAGGCAAGGGTGTATTGACTTTCTGTGGGATTGGGCCTCTATTTCTCCCTCTTTTGAGAAGGCTGATTGGCATTTGATCTGGGATGCATCTAACAGTGTGCCTTCTTTGTAGTGTTTTTCTTTTCTTTGTTTTTTGCTTTTCCTTCTGGTGTGTGTGATTTTGCTTCACCATCCTAGTGAAGCCTTTGTTTGGTATCTCTTGTATTCTGTTTTGCATCTTTAATAAATCGGTTCCATTTCGTCTCTCAAAAAAATAAATAATAAATACTCGAGCAAGTTTCTCCCAACCCGAACCATTCTCTTTCTCCAGTATAATAATTCTACCCTTTCCGTTCCGGGGATTTACAGAAACTTCCACAACACGACCATGGCTTCTTGATCTCTTCAGCAGTACAAGCACCTTATCCCCTTCATCCTTAGTTCTACTAAGTTTGTTGCATTCGGGAAACCTGCCAGCAAGCTTGAGATTCTCCGACAACCACCTTACCGACTGTGGTCTAATCCAGACCCTCTTCATATATCCTCTACCTCTTTCCATGATCAACACAACTGCAAATCAACCCATATAATCCATCTGCAACTCAAAAGTCTTTTGTTTGACCGAAACAATCTTCTTCATGGAGCCAACAGCCTCGTGAAGAGAGTGGGAGAAAAAATTCTCTCACCACTCACAGTGAGATCAAAATCCTTGCACTTCTACCAAGAATCTGTAAATAAAAACATACCAGCACCCTATTCCAAGAAAATGATATGACACATCCAGAACCATTAGATTACAAAATATAATCCCCCCTAGAAAACAAGTAAATAATACTTCACAGACTGAGAGTTAACAAAAAAGGGTGGCCCAATGCACGAGGCTCCCGCTAACGCGGGGTCTGGGAAGGGCAAGATGTACGCAGTCTTACCCCCATTTCTGGAGAGGCTGTTTCTGTGACTTGAACCCGCGCCACCAGAGACGCTAACGGTAAGCCTTACCATTGGGCCAAGCCGCCCTTTCCAGACTGAGAGTTAACTACAGCAAATAATTGTGATATAGAGAAATCCAAACATTTTACGACATTTGGTGCAGATACATCCCCCTTAGATTGGCTTTTAACAACACCTACATCTTAGCCATGGAACAAAAGGAAAACATGGCCTCACATTTTTATTGTAATCGTAGATTTAGGGCTTCATGTATAAAAATGAGAAGAAATCTCAATAATTGAGAAATAGAGTACATGAAGTTGTGAACTTGCTACGAAGGTTAGATGGGATACGTCTTGACCATCAAAAAAAAAGGTTAATGGACTAGGTAGTGTCATAGCAAGGGTTCTTTTACAGTGAAATCCTTCTATACTAACTTGCCCAGAAATAATGCCACAAATTTGACAAATTAATGAGCTAGAATCAAGAGAGTTTTTAAAAGTGAAAGCATTATTTCAAGAATATACCCAGGTTTTCAACAGCTTCTGAATCTAATAGCTTTCTCCCCCTTTGACTTTTCGGATGGTGCATGTTTGAGATTGGTTTTCCTGTTTTCCATTGCGGTTACTAATGAAAATCCCTTCTCTTCTTCCTTGCAACTACCTTATCACCTATTTCAGTCAATTATACCAAGAACGAGGGGACGAGACATGTAGATTTTAGACTTCAATCATATTTGAACAATTAATAAAGATTTAAGTAGAATGCATCCGCAAGCCATTTGGTCTAAAGTCCACAATTTGTCCCCACATCATAACGAACTGAAGCAACTTTAGAAGTCAAAAGAAACATAAACCACAAAGCTATAAAGCCTGCTTAGCCAGTTAAGAAATTAAACTTAGCCTTGTCCAAATTCTAACAAATCACAGTGTCCATAATTGAATGAGAAATTATGATCCATGTACAAGATAATACAAATGTTTATGCTGACAAACAAACCCTGGTTATGTGACAGCCGAATACTGCTATCCACAAGTAAAGTGTAATTTATTTGAATAAAGGTCTAAACTTATAAGAGTAGCCAGTCTGAAAATATGGTTAAAAGAAAAACAAAAATTAAACCTACAAAGCACAAAAGGATACTTTAAGTAAACAGAGAGAACAAAAGTTTATCATCATGTCCTGTGATGTTTTGCTGATTTTTCCAGTCAGTTCTCTTAAAATCCATAGCTTTAAAAAGAATAGCATTTTCTTCTGGAAAACAACATATAGAGCAGACCACAAATTTAACAAGGATGCAAAGACTACCTTTTCTTCTAAACCAATGACCTCAGAAGCCAATATTTTGGCTCGCTCATCAGCCGCATTACATTCTAGTTGTGCATTAGCATACTCCATTTTGAGGGACTCCAGTTCCAGCTGCTAACACCAAAGTATGCAGAAAAAACAATAATTGGAACATCGCTACACTGTGCAGGAAATAAATAGACAAAATTGAGAACACCCAGTACTTTCTAAAGCCAAAGAAATATCAGAAGAGCTGGGGGATAATAATGAATTTTTTTATTGAACAATCTTATTATAAAACAATCAGCAAGTTAAGGAACACATTTTGTAAAGAAATGAGTTCAGTGGGCATTAAGGTGGAAAGCAAATTTCTATGCTTTTAGAACAAATGATTAACAGGTGACTGCAACCTTTTGGTTGGTGTTATTGGTGAAAAGAAATCATAGGGACTATTAACATTCTTCATGTAGAGATTTTTCACACATAGAGAGAACAATATGCTAACAGATAGTTGAACATATCAATGTACCAGTCACTGCCATTCAACCAACAAAAAATAGAATAAGAAAATCAGGTATATTATCTAACAAGGTTCAAAAACTCGGATCAGCGGAACGGATCGTCCAAGCCCAAAACCGATCCGGATCAGATCATCGTATCAGCAATCCACTTGTGGATTGTTCAGTCTGAACCCAATCCAAAGTCAAAAAAATCTGAAAAAATTCCTGAAAATCCATAACAGTCTTATAATGCTTTTCATGAAAATTTTGACTGAAAAAAACTTAATTTTAGGTATGTTAGGTGCATCATACATGAATAAACATTGTTACAAGCATGTATATTTATAAAGATCATGATTGAACATTTCATAACCAAACATCCAGTATGATTACTTCTAGTGCAGAAAAACCAAACCATATACAAATACAATA
>JAOXJP010285362.1:0-19191 GCA_025762735.1 Platanus orientalis | reverse complement strand
GTAGTAAAGAGGGACATGGCAGCTTGTAATTTAACAGCAGATAAGGCTTTAAACAGAGCGGAATGGCGTAACAGGATCCATGTAGCCGACCCCAAATAGTTGGGTTAAGGCTGTTTGTTGTTGTTGTTGTTGTTGTTGTTGTATGGGTTAGTCTTGTGACCTGCAGCTAATCTTATAACCTGAGGGTTAACCTTGTAACCCGAACATAAAGACCTGAAATTTTCTCCTAAGGGATGGATCAGTCTTGTGACATGGGGGTTAATCTTATATCCCAGGCACGAAGGCAAGAAATTTTTCCCTAAGGGATGAGTCAGTCTTGTGACCTGAGGCCAATCTTGTGACATGAGAGCTAATCTTGTAACCCGAGTACAAGGGCCTGAAATTTTTTTACCTCTGCAAAGTAAGAATATCTCATTAACTAGGGTCGAACAATTACATCAGCTTCACTGACAAGGGTTCCCCTTGCATCGTCTCAAGGTGGTATGTCCCAGGCCTATAACAGCTTGTTACCCCATAAGGTCCCACCCAGTTTGGCCTCAGTTTTCCTTCTGTAGGGTCTTGTGTCGTCAGGCTCACTTTTTTGAGGACTAAGTCCCCCACTACGAATCTTATCTCCCTAACTTGCGAGTTGTAGTACTTGGTCATTCTCTGCTTATAGGCGGTTGTCCGAAGTGTAGCATTGTCCCTTTTTCTCTTCTAGCATGTCCAAATTGTTCTTGAGGCTCTATTTGTTTTTTTCCAAGTCAAAGTTCGTTGTTCTATAAATTGTCATCTCAATCTCAACTGGCACCATGACCTCGGTCTCAAACGCCAAGAGGAACGGTGTTTTCCCGATGGGGGTCCTTACCATAGTGCGGTATGCCCACAAGATGCTCGGTAGCTCCTCGAGCCAAAGGCCTTTGGAGTTCTCGAGTCTCTTTTTGATGATATTCAGGAGCATCCTATTGGCGACTTCCACTTGGGGATAAGCCAGGGAAGAGAAGTGATTCCTGATCACGAGTTCTACACAGAATTCCCGAAACCGGGCATTGTCGAATTGCTTACCTTTGTCAGTGATGAGTACTATTGGAATCCCGAATCAGCACACAATCGATTTTCAGGAGAAGTCCCGGATGCTTTTCTCAGTGATCTTGGCTAAGGGTTTAGCCTCCACCCACTTTATGACGTAGTCGATGGCCACCACTAAGAACCTCATCTGCTTCTTCCCTCGGGAGAGGGATGGCTACCACTAAGAACCTCATCTGCTTCTTCCCTCGGAGGAGGGGATCGATAATGTCGATTCCCCATTAGGCGAACGGTCACAGTCCGGTTATCAGGACCAACTCCTTTGTGGGTTTCTTAGGGATATTGGTGAACCTTTGGCATTTGTCACACCTCTGGGCGAGCAATCTTGCATCCTTCTACATGGAGGGCTACGAGTACCCCGCCATGATTGCTTTGCTAGCCATCGCCTGACCTCCTGAGTGGTTCCTGCATACTCCCTCATATATTTCCTAGAGCACATAGTCAATTCCTCATCAGACAGACACTTGAGTAGGGGGAGGGTGAAGCTCTTTTTATAGAGGGTATCGTCTAAGAGGAGATACTGGTTTGCTCTTACCTTCACTTTTCTTGCCTTATCCTTATTTCAAGCACCTCCCCATTTTTCAAATACTTCATAATTTAGCTAGCCCACTAGGGCTCAAGGCTGACCGTATTAACCTTCTTATATTTCTCTGCCTCGGTGCTTAGCCTAGGTAGATACTCCATTAAGATCCTAGGGTCGAAGCTCTCCACAATTGACAACGCGAGCTTGGCCAACCTGTCGGCTTTTTCGTTTTAATCCCAAGGAACTCATCCCTTGCCTCGTATTCTCCCCGCATTTGTCCTATCAAAAGTTAAGAGTCGTTATTGACTATTACCCGTTCAACTCTGAGGGCACGGGTAAGGCGTAATCCTACGAACATTGCTTCATACTCCGCCTCTTTATTGGTTGTTTTGAACTTAAGCCTGATGGCGTACTCAAGTTCATTCCCTTCCGGTGTGATCAGGACGACTCCTCCCTCGGTTGAGTTGTTGGTGGACTAACCGTCGACATATATAGTCCACGTTGCTAGACCTGTCTCCCCATCACTAGGTTGTTCTTCCGGTGCCATAGGCTCAACCTCTGACTTGCACTTGTATTTGGCGATGAAATTTTTCATTGCTTGTCCTTTTATAGCTTGATGTGTCTGGAAGTAAGGTCTCAGTCGCCTAGCTGTGACAACTAAGGTGTTGATCCTCAAGAGGAGAAAACTGTCTTTGGGACATGCTTTGTTGAGGTTGAAGTCGACACACATTACTTCCCATTAGACTTTTGTACCATGACTACATTTGTTAACCACTCGGGATAATAGACCTCTCTTATGAATTGGGCTTTAAGTAACTTCTTTACTTCCTCTGTGACGACTTGGTTTCTTTTCGAGGTGAAATTTCTCTTCTTCTGTTTGACAAGCCTCGAGGCTGAGTTTACATTGAACCGATGTACTACCAGCCTAGGGTCTATCACTGGCATGTCCTTATACGTCCAAATGAACACGTCCTGGTTCTCGACGAGGAATCTTTATAGTCGTCTCTTGAAGTCCTCCGATAGATCTGATCCTAATTGGGTTACATAGTCGGGATTCTTCAAGTTAAGGGTAATACTCTCGAGTTCCCCCTGACTCTGCCACTGTCTGGGACCTTTCATCTTAAACCTCCAAACTATCGATTGACATGGTCTCCTTTGAGGCCGCTCTCCCTTGAGTGAGGCCATGTAACATTCCTAGGCTGCCACTTGGTCCCCCCTGACTTCTCCGACCCCTCCTTTAGTCGAAAAATGCATCAAAAGGTGGTAAGTCGAGGTGACTGCTCTCATCCGATTCAGTGTCGGCCTTCCAAGAATGGCATTGTAAGCTGAGGGGTAATCGACCAGTAAAAAATCGATTACCCTGGTGATCTACCTATCGCCCGTCTGGGCGGTGACTGACAAACCGATGGTCCCAAGGAGAAGCAAATTATCACCTATGAAACCAACCGAAGGCGATTGGGCTAGCTTGAGTTTGTCTCGTCCAACACCTATCTAGTCAAAGGCTGGGAGATAGAGGAGATCCGCTGAGCTCCCATTATCAATGAGGACACAATGTGTAATGTAGCTTGAGATGACCAACATCACCACTAGAGCGTCGTCATGCAACTGACTCACTCCTCGGGCATCCTCTTCAGAGAAGGTGATGGGGGGATACTCTATCTTGTGTTGTTTAGTCGGTCTCTTTGCAACCATCATCTAACAGTCCCTCTCAACACGTATCTACATCACATGGGACTTCTTTACTGAATTGGACTCTCCACCCCCGGCTAGTCCTCCGGCGATCACCCTGATTTCACCTATCAACTCTTCAGGCATTCTTTCCTCCTGAGTAGGAGGGTCTCGGTGGGTGTCTTCTCGTCTAACCGTTGGATGAGAATTTCTATCTGCTCTTTTAAATCAAAGCAATCATTGGTGTCGTGGCTATGGTTCTAATGAAAGCGAAAAAATTTGTCATGATTTCTCCTCTCGGGTGGGGCTTGGATCCTTTTGGGCCATTTGATATTCGGGTCATCCTTGAGGTGTAGGAACACCTGCTCTATTAGTACATTGAGGAGAGTGTAGTTCTTAAATCTGCTCGGGGGCAGGTTGACCCAGGGCCTGGCCTCACCGCTATTGTTACCCCCTTAGCCCGAGGACCCCTTTCTTCTCGAGTAGCTTGTTCTCTTTTCCTTTTGTCTGGCTGGGAGCCAGCCTCAGTCTCCCGCTCTCGTCAGGCGCTAAAAATATCATTCACATTCATGTGTTGTTGCGCCTTCAACATAAGGTTAGTCATGCACGACGGGAATTTTTCGAGAGTAAAAAGAAAAACTTAAAGGGCAACAACCCCGTCATGAGAGTAGTCACGATCACTTTTCCTCGGCATCGTCCACTTGAAACATTTCCATGTTGAACCGGGACACATAATCCTTGAGAGACTCACCCTTCTTTTGTTTAATATTTAATAGGTAGGTGGCCAGCTTCTGGTGTCTCTGGCCGCCTATGAAGTAGCCGACAAACAGCCAGCTGAGTTCTGTGAAGTTCAAGATGCTCCTAGGCTTCAATCGACTGAACCAAACTCAGGCAGACCCCTTGATAGTGGTGGGAAAATCCTGACACATAATCTTGTCTGGGGCACCTGGAGGTTCATGTGCGTTTTATAGGCTTCCAAATGAACGAGGTGGTCCCGAGTGTCGTCGAACATCTCCATCTGGAGCAGCTTAAACTTACCAGGTAGAGGTCAAGCCATTATCTTCAGAGTGAATGGGTGATCCGTCCTCTGGATAAACTCGTCAACAGTGACGGGAGCTTTCCCCTTGATAGCCTCATTCATGGTCGTCATCTCCTTTCTCACGTCCTCCATCTCCTCTTCCCAAAGGTTAAGGGTATGAACCCTCTCCCTAAGCTGGAAAATACGGCTCGTTTCCCGGAATCGAGGTGTTGTGGCGCTCCCTGCTTCGTCCTCTTGTCCCTAGCCACCATCAAGGCTCCCCTCTAGAGGGACAAGGGGTCCCCACTGTCTCGTTTCCTGGTTATTAGGCTCACCCTTTCGGCTTCTCAGCTCCTGTATGATTTCTTGGTTTTCCTCTATGAACAATTGTATGCTTGCCATTAAACCGTGAACCCACTATTCGAGTACAACTACTTGGGGCCCTTCGCGATGTCCTCCATTGCAGATGGAGGTTTCCTGCCCATTGACTCCGACGCTAGGGTCGTGCTGAGCAGCCATCAACCTAGTATCAACCATGCAGACATTCAGTTCTTAGGAAAGGAGTTTCTCACAGACGACGCCAACTGATGGTGTTCGGAACTATGGGTGCCCTTACACCGGTCAGATGGTGGCACGACAAGCCTAGGTCTCTGGTGGAATGGACCCTGCACAGCACAAATGGAGAGTCAAGGAGCTAGACACCGGTGGGGTGCCGGCCTCTAACTCTCCGACGGTCAAGTCAGATGATGGGGATAGTAGGATACTCAATTCAAAGGGTTTTTGGTATCTCATATCTAGTGAGTGAATCGTTGTTGATATTTATAGGCTAAGTAGTGGTGTATTATGAGATACGGTCTGCCTCCTCCCCACGTTCCTCGCCGCGCCACCCTGCTCCCTCTATTTTTCTGTCTTTTTCTCAGTATGTCAGGCCAACTGTAAAGGATATTCTTTCTTGGTAACGGCTTCTGGATTGTTCTTATTTCCAAATATGAAAAATTGGGTCTCTACCCTTTCTTGCCCCGCGAGAACTTCTAGAGATTTAACGTCTATCATGGTCATAACTCCCTTGTTTGGTATCGGATGGTTTAGGCAATGCCCCGGGGGTGATCCCGAGGGTTTCGGAGTGTCGGGTATTGGAGCGTGGAGTGAGTGACTCAATGTTATTTGTGTAGCCTAGGTGTCAAAAGGTTGTCGAGTAGCAAGGTCTCCCGTTGGTGGCCTCAATATCTTTTAGGTTGTGGGACCACGAAGGCTCCCCGGGTTGGTTTCCTTAAGGACTTAGTGGGTTAATTTCTTTAGGGTTGGGGCTCTACGGGTTCATCAGGGTCAATTTACAAGGGCCTCGGTATCTTTCCCTATCAACACTATCATAAGGTCTATTAAAGTTGAAGCACCTCCATTTGACGGAAAATTGGATCCAAAGATCTTTCTTGATTGGCTATCTAACATGGATGATTATTTTGATTGGTATAATATCTCTGAACTTCATAAAGTCAAGTTTGCCAAGATGAAGTTGATGGGCTAAGCAAAACTTTACTAGAATACAATGGAGCTTCAACGTCAATTAAGATGCCACGAGCCAATTGTGAGATGGGCTGATATGAAGAAAAAGCTCAAGGAAAAATATCTTCCTTTGTCATATCACTCATGACTTATGGATCAATGAAAGTTGATAAAACAGTGCAACATATCCATCTCAGAAGATATTACCCATTTTAATGACCCCGAGTCAATTTAAACTAGGACTCCGACCTGAGTTCCAGAAAGAGTTAATTCTCTACTATATGACTAACCTGGAAGAAACCTATAGGTTGTGTCAAGAGTTAGAGCATTACTTAAGACCCCAGACCATGTGCACCTTTGACTATCGTCGACCTAACCCTAGACTTGGTATGTCTTCAAGTCGACCTAAATTTGGAGGGACAGTCTTCTTAAGGTCCATCTACCAATTCCAAACCCAACTCATAGCTTAATAAGGGTAAAGGAATTACACTGGATAAACCTCAACCCAATAGCTCAGACTGCAATAGATGTGGAGGTCGTGGTCACAAGACAGTCCATTGTCCTACAAAGAGAGGCACTAATCTACTCGTAGGAGGCAATGGAGAAGACAATGACACTAGGGAGGAAGAAGTCAGTGATTAGGAAGAGCCCGAGAAATTAGAGTGAAGTTTATAAGGGCTACGCTATTCCTAGTGATGAAGATACAGAAAGTAAAGAGGGACATATAGCATATCTTAGAGAGTCCAGTGATTACCCTCTCATGATTTTCCTATGTGGGTGGTGAGGTGTACTCTCACAAAATCAAAGCCCGATGATGAATGGCGTAGGACCAATATCTTTTATACATATGCAAGTGTGGTGAGAAGAGCTACAAGGTCATCATTGATAGTAGCACCTACACTAATATGGTCTTCGCTAACACTGTTAAGCGCTTAGAGCTCTCACCAGTTCCCCACCCTCGACCTTACCAAGTGGCATGGGTGGATGCATCCTCCATTCCATAGGTGTTAGGTTCCCATAGAGCATGTTGAGTCACATAAAGACACCTTATGGTGTGATGTAGTCCCAATGGATGTTGGCCACATCATACTTGATCGGCCTTGACTGTATGACTTGGATGTGACTATGTATGGTAGATCCAATCTATGTTCATTCGAGTTCAAAAATAAGATGATCAAATTCGTTCCATGTCCACCAAAGGCAAAGCCTGAGGTAAAGGTGAAAGCGAACAAGGGCAAAAGTGTTAAGGAAAAAATAAGACAAAAGCCCTATACATCATTAGCTCGAAAGAATTCAAGCAGAGATTAAGAAGGAAGCCATGATCTTTGATGTAGTGATTAAAGAAGCTTCTCCTAAGTCTTCTATAGAGTGTCCTCCCAAAGTAAAGCCGATCTTAAAAGACTTTAAAGAAATATTTCCTAAGAATTTACCAAATGAACCTCCACTAAAGCATGACATACAGTACGCCATTGATTTAGTCTCAGGAACTACTTTATCCAACCTACCTCATTATAGAATGAACCCTACTAAGCATGCTAAGCTGAAGAGAAAGGTAAATAACTTGCTATAAAAGGGATTCATTACGAAAAGCATGAGCCCATGTGTCATGCCTACACTCCTTACACCCAAGAAAGATTGGTCATGGCGAATGTGTGTGGATAGGAGGGCCATAAATAAGATCACGATACATTACAGATTTCATGTAATACACCGTAATGCATTAGAAGGGAAAAAATGTAATTACACATTTATAATAGTAAAATTTGTCTTTAAACATTTTTATAAAATCCATTGTGGTGTTTGGGACCCAATAGAATGAATTAAAAATGAGGAAAACAAGGATAAGTTATAAATTTGTCAAGTTCTAAAGTTGTCCCAAGAGCGTATTTAGGGTAACTTCAAAGGCAAACATAGACCAATCCCGAAAGAATTAGAATGCAAACCATACAAAATTGGAAAGCTCTGGGAGTCTATTTTTTAATGTCTCAACGGAGTTTCTTGGAAAAAGTTATGGTCATTCTCTTAAGAGTCGTCAAAGCTGAAAAAACTGAGATTTTATGAATGAACGTATAAATGATCGATCATCCAAGAAGTAATGATTGATCACTGCAAGCCAAGAAGCCAAATGATGCAAAAAATATCTATTTAATCAATCATTGCTGGGAAAAATGCTGAAAATGTATTTTTTATGATTTTTAGCAATTTCTTCACCCCAAAGTGTGTCTAACACATATAGAAGACTCTAGAATCTTACATGACGAAATGTATACCCAAATTATATCTCATTTACATCTAAAATCAAAAAAATGAAGAAAAAGAGAGAATGATGAATTTAGGGAGAAAGGATAAAGAAGATTCTCAATTTAGTAAGATGAACTTATTTATAGAATAATAAGCTAAATTCATTTGAAACTTTTAAGATCTCAGTGTTCTAATGATAATTCTTCATTGTCTTTACAGATAAATAAGGAATTGAAGTTTAAAGGGAGCCTTCCAAGGAGAAGAGTGAGAATTGTGATAAACTCTATTGTTATAAGTAATAATGCAATAAGTATTTGAATTCATCCCTAAAATCTTAGATATAATAATTATTCGAAGAGCACATAGGATATTTCTTTCTTAAAATTCTAGATATATTTCTTAATCTTCATTGTTGATTGATTGACTAATTCTCATGAATGATTCGATGTCTTGTGCTCTTGATCTATAGTATTCTCAATAAGTAAGTAATGATCTAAGAAAAAATTGAAATGTTTCTTCTTAAGATCTTAGAATTTCTAGTTGATCTTAAATCATTGATTGGTTTTTATGATTAGATTGGCTTCTTTATGACATTGATCCAAAAGTTTTCTTAAGTATGTAATAATTTAATGAAAAGTATGAGCAATTCTCTTCTCTAATACTTATATCTATGTTTTGATCCATGTTTAATGGAGAATTAGTTGTTTGTGAGAAATTGGAAGTGAATCATCATATTTTATTAAATCCTAATGTCTAATTGTAGATCTACATTGTTTTATTTATGATCCATGCTTGATATCCACGAGATTTCCATTGCATGATTGAATCTTTTGAATTCCCTTGATAATTTCTCAATTGTTCCATGATATTCCTTGCTTTCAAGTCATTAAATCCAAAGATATTAATAAATTGTCTTATATCAGTGTTTTCATGAAAAAGTTGATTATAAATCGTCAATCATTGTTCATAAATCTTTAAATTTCATTACGAGCATTTCTTCTATTAAGTGTTTACAAGAAATCCTTGATTTTGGGTTATCTCCTTAATGCATTAAATAAAAAGTAATTGTAAAACTTGAAAAGTAAAGTTGAGTTATGCTCATAATATGTAATAATAAAGTGAAAAGATTAAAAGACTTTATTATCAGGAGTTAATCAGTGACAAGACCCTATTATTGGAGGTTAATCAATGATAATATCCTATCATTGGGAATTAATCAATGAAAATATCAAATCATTGGGAGTTTCTCAATGACAATATCTTATCATTGTATCATTAGGAGTTAATCAATAACAAGATCCTATCATTGGGAGGTAATCAATGAAAAGATCTAATCATTAAGAGTTAGTAAATGAACCTTCATTTTTCCTCTATGTAGTTTACAGAATCTAGTTCTTTGGGGTTATAGTTGATGGTTGTTTCTCAATACCATCTCTACTGCAAAACTGAACATGAGAGTTTCTTCTCATCCAACTCCTCATGAATGAAACGAGTTGAAAGTAATAAGGGTTCGCGCCATGCTTCTTACATTCCCATGAAACGGATATGTCTTCCTCAAAAAAGAAGAATCATTTTCATTATCATTCATGGTTGATAAATTTGATAAACGAAAACATCATTGACTAACTCCCAATGACAGGATCTTTTCATTGATCAACTCCCAATGATAGGATCTTGTCATTGATTAACTCCCAATGATAGGATCTTTTCATTGATTAACTCTCAATGATACGATCAATGTACTCTTATAGAACATTGATGGCAGACAATGTACTTTCATTGACTAATTCCCATTGATAGGATCTTTTCATTGATTAACTCCCAATGATAGGATCTTGTCATTGATTAACTCCCAATGATAAGATCCTACCATTAACTAACTCCCAATGATATGATATTTTCATTGATTAACTCACAATGCTAGGATCTTGTCATTGATTAACCTCCAATAATAAGGTTTTGTCATTGACTAACCCCCAATAATAGTCTTTTAATCTTTTCACTTAATTATTACATATTATGAGCATATTTCAACTTTATTTTTTAAGTTTTACAATTACTTTTCATTTAATACATTAAGGAGATAGCCTAAAATCAAGGATTTCTTGTAAACACTCAATAAAATAGATGTTCATAATGGAATTTAAAGAGTTATGAACAATAATCGATAATCTATATTCAACATCGTCATGAAGTACTGATATAAGATAACAATTCATCAATATCTATAGATTTAATGACTTAAAAGCAAAGCATATCATGGAACAATTGGGAAATTAACAAGGGAATTCATAAGATTCAATCATGCAACGGAAACATCGTGGATATCAAGCATGAACCATAAATAGAACAATGTAGATCCGCAATTAGACATTAAGATTCAATAAACATATGATGATTCACTCTCAATTTCTCACAAACAATCCAATTCTCCATTAAGCATAGATTAAAACATATATCTAAATATTAAAGAAGAGAATTGCTCATATTTTTCATGAAACCATTGCATACTTAAGAAAACTCTTTGATCAAGAACATAAAGAAGTCAATCTAATCATAGAAACAAATCAATGATTTAAGATCAAGTAAAAATTCAAAGATCTTAGGAAGGGACATCTCAATTTTTCCTTAGATCATTACTTATTTCTTGAGAACACTATAGATCAAGAGCACAAGACAACAAATCATTCATAAGAATCAATCAATCAATCAACAATGAAGATTAAAAAGCATTTCTAGAATCCTAAGAAAAGAACATCTCATGTACTCTTTAGATAATTACTATATGTAAGATCCTATGGAGGAATTCAAATATTTATTGCATAATTAATTAGAACAATGGAGTTCTTCACAATTCTCACTTTTTCTCTTTTGAAGACTACTTTCAAACTTTAATTTCTTCTTTCTTTGTAAAATAATGAAGATCTATCATTAGAAAATTAAGATATTACAAATTTCAGAGGAATTTAGCTCATACTTCCATAGATGAACTTATCTTACCAAATCAAGGATCTTTTTCCTCCTTTCTCCCCAAATTCCTCATTTTACTCTCATTTACTTCAATTCTTTGATTTTAGATTCAAATGAGGAGTAATTTGAGTATATATTTCGTCATCTAAGGTCCTTGTATGATTATAGAGTCTTCCACATGTGTTAGGCACGCTTTGGGGTAGAGAAATTGTCAAAAATCATTAAACAATACATTTTCAACATTTTTTCCAACAATGATCGATCATTGAATCTTGAATGATCGATCAGACAGATATTTTATGCGTCATTTGGCTTCCTAGCAAGCAATGATCGATCATTGCTTTATGGATAATCAATCATTTGTACGATCATTCATAAAATTCCAGTTTTTCCAGCTTTGACAACTTTTACGAAAATGATCAAACTTCCTCTAAGAAACTCCGATTTGCCCACCATTTGAAGCATTGGAAAGTAGACTCCTAGAGTTTTCCAATGATGTATGGTTTACACTCTAATTCTTTCGGGATTGGTATAGGTTTGCCTTTGAAATTACCTCGAATACACTCTTGGAAAAATTTTAGAATTTAGCAAATTTATAACTATCTTTGTTTTCCTCACTTTTAATTCATTCTATTGGGTCCCAAACACCACAATGGAATTTATAAAAATGTTTAAAGACACATTTTACCCTTATAAATATGTAATTACATTTTACCCTTGTAATGCATTACAGCGTATTTCATTTGCCATCCCCAGGCTAGATGATTTGCTTAACATGATGACGGGTGCTACTATCTTTTTCATGGTAGATCTTAAAAGTGGTTACAACCAAATTCGTATACACTCAAATGATGAATGAATAACTGCCTTCAAGACGAAGGATGGGTTATACAAATGGTTAGTCATGCCTTTTGGACTGTCTAATGCTCCTAATACATTTATTTATGTTGCAAGTGTTAAGACCATTCATTAGAAAGTTCTTAGTGGTGTACTTTAATGATATTTTGATATATAGTACTACCAAAAAAATCTAGGACGCCTAAAAAAGGTATGTGATCTCCTTAGAAATAAAAAGTTGTACAAAAACCTTAGTGTGCATTCATGAACCTACAAGTAATCTTCTTAGGGTTTGTTGTATCTACTAGTGGAATGTCTGCCGACCCTAACAAGGTCAAAGCTATAGTTGAGTGGTAAAAGCCAATGAATATTCATGAGGTTATGAGTTTTCATGGCTTAGCTATCTTCTATAGGCGGTTCATTCGGGGTTTTAATACAGTGATGGCTCCCATTACTGATTACATCAAGAAAAGGAAGTTTCGTTAAACTAAAGCTACTTCGAAAGTTTTTTAGGAGATCAAGTCAAGAATGACTACAACTCCTATCATGTGTCTACCTGACTTTTCTAAAGTCTTTGAAGTGGCATGTGATAAAGGGAGAGTTTTGAGTCAGGAAAGGCATCCAATAGCTTACTTTAGTGAGAAACTAAATGATGTCAAACAAAAATACTCCACTTATGACTAAGAATCTTCAAGAGTATACCTTCGTCTTTAAGCATAGAGCCGGTGTAGAAAACAAGACAACGGTGCCTTAAGCCGGAAAATTGTCTTGTTGCATTCTATGAGTATTGAAGTGACTGGGTTTGAGAAATTAAAGATAATGAATCATGCCCAGACTTCAGGAAAATTTATACATCTTTAATTAGTGATCCATCTAGGAGCTCTAGAAATTATATCTTGCAAGATGGGTATCTCTTTAAAGGTGCTCATTTTTGCATTCCCCGAACTTTAGTGCATGACTTCCTTGTATGGGAATTACATGCAGGAGGTGTTGCTAACCACTTTAGCCGCAACAAAACCAATGCTGTTGTGGAGGACAGATTTTATTGGCCAAGTCTATAAAGAAACGTGCCCAAGATTGTAGAACAATGCAGGACTTGTCAACCAGCAAAGCAAAAGTAGAGTTCTAAGTAATGTACTCTTTTGCCAGTTCCTCACATTTATTGGCAAGATGTGAGTATGGATTTCATTCTAAGCCTACTTACGATCCCCTAGGAAGCACGATTCCATTTTTGTGATAGTGGACCGCTTCTCGAAAATGACCAATTTTATAATCTGTTTCAAAACCTTTGATGCTTCTAAAGTGGCCAAGTTATTCTTTGACGAAGTTGTCAAATTGTATGGGTTTCCCAAGTCCATAATATCTGACAGAAATGTCAAGTTTGTTAGTTATTTTTTAAAGACACTATGAAAAATAATAGTTACACTTTTGCAATTTTCATCTGCTTATCACCCTCAGACCGATGGTTAAACTGACATGGTGAATATTGGTTTAGGGAGCTTATTGCATCTAGTTGGTGATCATCTTAAGTCTTGGGATCATGTATTGCCCACAACGGAGTTTGCATACAATAGTTTTGTTAATAGGTCCATAGTAGGGGTGAGCATGGGCCTGGGCCAACCTGAGCTAGGCCCAACAAGGGCCCGAGCCCGGCCCCAAGGCCTAAACTTTTTTTAGGGTTGGGCTTGGGCTTACCTCAGCTCGGCCCGAAGCCCGAACTCACAATATAATATATATGTATTATATAAGGTATTTGGTCCATAAGGTTTTCATTCATGACATATAGGTTCTAATTTTGATAGATGAGGCTTATTGGGGACCTTACACATGGTTTAAGAAACATCACTATGAGCTGATTTAAGAATATCCAAGGTCTTTACCAAACTTATCACCTGTCATCTATCATGTAACTTAGAAGAGACAAATAATGGAAAATGATCCCAAGGTCCTTAGAACTCTATGTTGGGTTGTATCAATCTTCCCAGAAGGCCACCACATTTCCCCTGATTGTTAGGGAATGCATCTTTTATAAATGGGCGTCACTGAGGTTTTATGTCACAGATCACTAATCTTCTTGATCTGTGGAGGTCGACTTATGGATATATATAGGCATTAACATAAAACATTATTTATTGCATGTGCAATTTGTTCTGTTCTCCAATGACATAGACAATGTTTGGTTCGACAAGGCAAACGTGTTGCTGTAAATTTGGTTGGTGTAACTTGCTTTAGCTTTTCTTTGGACCGACAAAATTCTTTGTAGTCTATACTACAGAGGATTGTCAATGATATATTATATTTTATGCATTGCTATATTGTAAGTTGATGACTCTCTCTCTCTCTCTCTCTCTCTCTCTCTCATATCATCACCCACTGCAAATGACTAAAGAAAGAAAAACATTCAGATCAAAGTAATGATGTGTTACAGTTTTAATGTGTATAAATAAAGATCTATGTCATCAGGTGTTATGATAGACGTCTTCAATATCGTAAACCATTGTTGTTTTAATTTTCTTAATAAATCTATATCATTAACATGATTTCGGCAGAAGTTGGTTAGTTGATTGATTTTGGGAAAGTGAGATTTTAGACTTGACACCTTTTGTTGGGCCAGCCCGAGGCCCGAAAATTTAACATAGGCTAGACTTGGGCCTGAATTTTCAAACTTTGGGCCTAGGACTAACCCGGCCCTGAATATAATGTAGCAGGCTTAGGCCCGGGCCTGCCATGACCCGACCCATGCCCACCCCTAGTCCATAGGCATGAGCCTGTTTGAGGTACTGGCTACAAACCTAAGGCCCCTATTGACCTTATTCCTATGTCTACGACCTATAGACCATCAGAGTCTACATCTGCATTTGTGCATCTCATTCATTCATTGCATGAAGAGATTTGTAGGCATATTACCCTTAACAATGAGAAGTATAAACGGTCTGTTGATTCTCATCGAGTGCATCAAGAGTTTCAGGAAAGTGATTAGGTAATGGTACGACTCAGACCAGAGCGATTCCAACCAGGAATTGCCAAGAAACTATATGCATGTAGTTTTGGTCCATATAAAGTTTTAAAACGAGTCAGGTCTAATACGTATATTATTGACTTACCTTCTGACTTAGGGATTAGCTCAACATTTAACATAGAAGACCTAGTCCCATATCATGCCCCAATTTCTCATTTTGCAGATTCACAGGCTCATGTTCCATAGTTCACCAAGCCTACTCAACCACCACAACCCTTACAGTAGAAGCAAGAGGCGATTGAGAATATCTTAGATGAGCAGACCGTGTCCACTAGACCAAGTGGGTACTAACGATACCTTGTCAAGTGGAAGGGAAGACCATTGATCAATAGCTCACGGCTAACGCATGATGAGTTACAGCAGCTTGATCCAAACATCTTAGAGCAGTACCAAAGTCATATTTCACCAAAGGTGAACCCTTCTCAGACGCAAGGAGTTGATGTGGACATTATGCCACATGGCAGCCCCAAGGTTTACTATCGTAAGAGGAGGGATCCCGTGACCCTTTGGTTCGAGTAATATAGCTGCATGGGGCCCACTTGGAGTTTTCGTTGGTTGATGTCGTGACAGGCTACTTGGATATTTATTCGTGTTTATTTTAGTTTTTATGTGTTATTTTTCTGAATATTTTTAGGCCTTTTATTCAAGTTTTATGTACTTGGGACATAATAGGTATTTTATGTTTGTTTAATGAGGGGTATTATTGTCTCTCTGGGATTTTTCATGTTATTAAAAGGGGGGAGTCATGAGTTACATTTTAGAAGGGGTAGTTGCCAACGACAGCCCTTTCTAAAATCATGGGCATGGGTTTTGGGAAGAAGGGGGTTTATTTAATGGGGATTTAGGGAGTACCCACAGCCCTTCTTTCTCCTTTTGTTTTATCCTAAAATCCTAACCCCCAATAACACCTCTAACTTGTTGCCAGATTTTCTCTCTGCCCTTAACTAAATTTATCTATTAAACCCTAAGCCCATACTCTATAAAACCTGCAGCAGACCCTGATTGAACTTACTTTTCTGATTTTTCTCATTCAAAGAAGAAAATCTCCTTTACTTAATATTGGCAGCAGAACTTGGAGGACTCATCCTTGCTGTTGATTTTTTTTTTTTTTTTTTTTTTGAATCCAACCTCTGATAAAGTAACCTACGGCTGGACTGAAGTAATTCCCTGGTGTGAGAAATAAGTGGAAGACCCGATCACTCTTTACTGCTGATCTGTGCTAGATTCCTATGTATGAACGCATGCTGGTTGATGTTATGCTTCAAAGATTGCTGATCTGTGGAATATGGATATAACCACAGAAGATTGCATGATCATAGCTCAGTTATTTGCTGCTGAATTCAGGACACATATATAGCTGATCGAGTCTACCATATGTTGCTGCTGAATTGTGCTTTGACTCACAACGGCTTGCTGACCAGATTAAACAACAGTGTTGCTCATCAATCATCCAATCCAGAGGTGATACCTGTTACTATTGCTCTTACCAAGACACCACCACAGTGCCGCTGTCAAGAGATTTTCCCCAGAATTGGTAATAGCTCTCCTATCCCTTGCTGTGCAATATACTTTACAGGTCTTCTTATTGCACCTGGATACCAAATACATCCTGCTGTCCAACCCCTCTCCACTCAAACAGACCTTGTGTTAAATCATAATCTGTTTTCAGACACATCCTCATCCCAGTCCTCTATTACCCTCTTCAATAGCCATCCTGACAACCACTGTTAAAGTCCTATCAACTTGCACACGCATGCTTTCTGCAGAGTCTGTGAGCCCATAACTCCCATTCGAATCCCTTTGAAAGCCTAAATCCTAGCATCTATTTTATTCTATATGTGTGTGATAAATATTGGTCTTTATATTTGATTGTTCACTAATTTCTATGAATCTGGATGCAAGTTAATGGAGTCGATCTTTATTCCAATTGCCGTTTGAAATATTTATATGGTTTATCTCTTATAGTTTGATTGAATTCATTACTTAATCTCATTATTGGGTTGAAGCCTTGAAGGTACTTGAATAGGGAGTAAGAATCTTGTTTATAATTGATTCGTGTTTCAAGTAATTGCCTTTGGATTTCTTATTGCTCTTGATTTCACATGCATGTTGCATCAGTTTTACCAGAAATTCAACACTGCAAATCACTTGAAGATGAGAAACTCAGACAAATAAATACTTAACTTGTAGAAAATCTAATGTAGATGAAACATAGTGATCGGAGCTCTTTCTAGATTCACCACACAGCCAATAAACTTGACATGTGTTGAAGTAAGAAGTAAATAAAAGAAAAAATTCAGAGAAAAGAGAAGAAGGATAACAATCCAGCTAAACCAAGAAATTAAACTAATAGTAGCTATAAATGTTACTAGAGTTTTCCCACAGCACCAACTGATAAAAAGAGAAAAGAAGCACCAACTTTAATTCAAAATTCAATATAATATCTTCAATAATATAACCAAACGTTCCCATGGCTTTTTATAGCCATAAATTCCTAAAACACTAATCAGAAAATTAGGTAAGAGTAAGGCATCCTAAAACTAGATAGATTAATTAGAATTTCCTAATTCTAATAAAACTCTAAAAGCAAGTTTCGCTAGAAAAAAAATAGTAACTTCTCCAACATGAATGATGATGAGGACATCGGGTCCAGGCGGGAGTTCCAGGTCTACTAGAGGAGGCACAGGAGGGATACAGTCATGCTTTAGTTCCATTAGTATTGTTCTTTTTATTATTTATTTTATGTCACATATTGGTGAGGGTATTTTAGTCCTTAGGTGTTATGTAGGGGTATTTTTGTTATTATTATTGGTTTGAAGTTTTTTGTGTCATGAGAGTAGTTGAAAAGGGCTTTTAGTGTCCAGTTTCTGATTTTGTAAAAGACTTGGCCATGGGACTCTATTTATAGAGCCCATGACCAGCCAAAACTTGTCCAATAAATTTTGAAAAAAAAATCTCACATTTTGGTTTTCTTCTTCCTCTTGTTGTACAGGTTGAAGATCCTCAAAACCCTAGAATGGGTCTAGGCCACCACCTAGTTTAACACTAGTGGTGGAGGCCACTCCCTCCCCTTGGGTTAAAAGATCTTCTCCATCTTCTTCTTATTCATCTTTTTCTATTGTTTTCTTCAGAATTTCATAGTGCTAAAGCAAGAAAGTTCGAATGAGAATCAATCCACAATCGCAACAACTAGTTTTTTGTTCGAATCAAAGCTCCCTAGGCGTCTCCAAGTGTGGGGCGATACTTTCCGTAGTATTACCCAACTGCTACTTGCAGTTATGAGGCAGATACAGAGGCTGGTTTGAAGGTCCAAGCGTTAAACATCAGTTTGGACTAATTGTACGAGATTGCATTGAGTGAGCCGCTCCTCCAGAGTGACCAGAACCCTTAAACGATCCACCTTGCAGAAGCCTATCTCCTAAGCTTTCATTTCAACCAAGTTTTCATGCTGGGATACCACTGCCAGGCGTGAAAACAACCTCCAGACCGATTTCACGAACTGGCCTATCCTTTTCTTATGCTGAAGGCTTTGCAAAAATGGTCTTCTCTAGGGTATTAAAGACCCTTGGACAATCCTAGGAGTGTTGACCCCATACCAAAAGCTTTCCCAAAATTCACACAGTGGCCATTAGAAGATCTGACAGGTGTCAACTACTGGTTTTGAGAAGTTTCACGAGAACTCCAATTCTCTCGTAAAAAGGGCCTTGCAAGTGACTCTCCCAGAGTGTTCACAACCCTTGGGTGACCCTAGTGGGTAGGCCCCACTTCAGACAAAAATAATAATAATAATAAAATATATGTTATTTGGGGGCTGGCAGCATTAGCTAGAAGGAAAGAGAAAATTTTGAAATTTTGGGAAATTTCCCAAAATTGATTCCTGAGCCTAAAAATCCTTCATCATAACTACCAGCATTATCAAAGAGGTATTCTACATCGGATTCAGGTATGGTTTCTCTAGTTTTGGTTCTCTTATCGAATTTCAAATCCCCGAATTTTAGGGACTTTTGGCATAAGGCCTAAACCTGAGTTTCCCTTTTCTTGGTCTAAACTACTTTCCCTAAAATATTATGACTAACGAAATACGCCTTTGGATTTATTTTTATTTATTCATACATTCTCTAGGATAATTTAGGCTACTTCTCTTAATCATGGTCTTAAACACTTTAAAAAAATTTCAGTTATAATATTTTGGCCTAAGCCTAAGCCTATTTTTTTTTTCTCTTTCCCTAAAATAACTCAATAAAAGAAACATTACAATTAGGTCTTTGATTGTTTATTAATTTTGTAATCCCTAATTCCTTTATTGCATATGAAACTAACTTAAAGAATTGTTTGAATTAGAATGTG